>JASANA010003411.1:0-32146 GCA_030248095.1 Ptycholaimellus sp. GST1_10 | reverse complement strand
CTAGTGTTAGTGGTTTCGTCTTTTGAGGGTTTAAACAATTTTTTGTGATCGCCGCTATTGAGCGCTCTTTATGCTTGTTTTGGTAAGATAAGAAAGTATTAGGCTCTAACCGAAAGAGAAATCAGACAAAACAATAATTTCGTGAAAGTTGCAAAAGGACTACTTAAAGTTTTCCTATTTTCACGTAATTGAACGAAGCCAAATTGTATGCTGAAAGCTGTTGAATAAGGCCAGCGTTTTGAAATCTAATTAGTCATTACATTCTTACCGTTTTCACATGATATTCAAATGTCCTGTTCAATTTGTTGCAGTTTCTGAAAGATACTTTTAAAAATGTAATGTAAAATATTGGAAATAAACTAATGCAGTGAAATGTTGGTAAAATCATATAATTGAATAAAATATTCAAAGGAACATCGCCTTGGCGGAATTTCAGAAAATGTTCGTAGTCGTGTTGAGAAAAGAAAGAGGAAGAAAGGAAGTGATGTTCAAGTTCGCATGCCTGGTTGCCTAGCCCTTATCACGAGCGACCAGAAGGAGGGGTGGAGAAACTGCGCGGAGGGGGATAGGAGGGCGCTAGTCCTGTGGCCCGCCTGGTTCGGGAAGTCACTACATCTTTCGCGGCACTCTTTCCTGCACCCGCCCTCATACGTAGAAGAGCGGCCTCCTCTTTTTCTCGGGACTTAACCGAAGGATTAGAAAAAATGACGGCAATGGTGGAGAAAAGACTGGAAGATCTGGGAAAGGTCGTCTACAGCTTTCTTCTCTTTAGCAAGCCCAGCGGGCGTACCCCTAGGGGAGCTCGAGGTGGACTACAGGGTATGCATCCTCTGATCTGGTGCTTGAAGTATGTGATTCTGCCTTGAGGACCTCTACAAACGAAACGTCCCGTACGGGGAGTATGGGATCGGCGCGGCATGCAGGATGTCCTTAGGTACTTGCAGCACCAGGACAAGGTTCTTTACAATACTGCACAATACTGCTGCAAACAGGAGCATGTGGGAGTTACAGGCGTACCAGCATGGCCAGCATTGGAAGGCCGGCAACGACCCCGATGTTCAACATCTCCGGGCCATCATCAACAGAACCAAAAGCAGTGCGCCTCCATCTAATTAGCCGCCAAGTGAACGAGAGGAAAAGCCTCGTTTCATAGCGTCGAAGGGGAAAGGGCCGGGTCTCAGCACCCAGGCTCCTGCCAGCAACACTGCTCGGAGTCGCGCTCGAGCTCTTAGAGGTTTTCGTTTTCTTGTCTCTTTGCTTTGAACTGATTTTGAAATGGACAGGTGGACGAGGTGGGTGTGCCTCCTATTCCACTCCAAAGCTCAACTATGGCCAACAACCGAGCTCGGCAGAAGACAGGCAAGTGAGATTGAGGAGAAAAGCGAAAAATTGATGTCACTTAATTTTCAGCTCAAGGCTGAAGACAGCAGAAGCAGTGCAGTCACCGTCTGTCGCACTTCCACCCCCTGGTATAGATCATAGCAGTCAATTCGTAGCTTTCAATAGAAAGCGAAAGGATTATTGAAGCGAATACCTTCCTGAATGGTCATTCCGCTGCCTTGGCTGGCGAGGAGGTTGAAACGCCAACAAACTCTACGCCTCCAACCTTGAGTAAGGTTTCCTGAGTTTTCTAAATTTTCACCCATTTCTTTTCTAAGCTGTGGAGCTAGCAATATAGGAGGGCACCTGTTTGCAGGCGGTATGCAGCAGGTGCATAGTGCTGCCGAGTTGAGCAGCCAGACTTCGTCAGCCTCCATCTCCAATGGCTGGATTGGCGCGCGGATTGGTGCTACTGATGTCCAACCGAAAAGACGAGGTCGAGGCCGTGCCCAGCTCATCAACGCCGCCTCCATCCCACTCCCCGGCATCCCCAGCGAACCCTCACCTCCCACCCACAATGTCCGCCAGCTTATTTACTCCTTCTGCAAGAGTAGATGGCATAAATGGTCAAGGGAATACGGGAGCTGAGGAGTGTGGAGGAGGAGGTGGAGCGTCTGTTGGGCCCCGAGGGCCTCAGCCTGCCCAGACTCAAGGAGGACTACCTTGCCTCCACTGGTCGTCATCTGGACGTATTTTCTACATCATCCCTTCTGCCTCCAAGATTGCTGGCTGCAGGATGACCTGCGCGAAGCAGGCCTGGAGAGTGGTGCAATGGCGCTGATGGCTGCGGGCAGCATCTGCAGGGTGCATAAGAGCCGAATCGTTCTCCGCTCTCTCTTTCCTAGGTTGAGCCTAAAGCTGGCAGAATCACGGCGGCTGCTAAGTGCTGACAGGGTGACAGTCAGGAGACGAGTGAGGCTGGGGATGGGTCCACGCAAGCTTCATCGCCGGCCACCACGCCCAGTGCCCAGCTTTTGGCGGAATCGGTCGAGGATGTTCCGGCCAATATTTTGGCGGAGACCCAGGCACTCACACTCTCCTCCGCTGACTTCGAAGAGGTCATTTTTGCGCGGCCGAAGGCTGCCTTTCGCAGAGGGCAGGGCAGTCAGAGCTCCGGAGGCCGTAGGGCATGGGTGCGGAGGCCCCGGAGCGTAGCCTAGCATGCGAAGCATGCTAGGCGAAGCGTAGGGGCCGTAGCACCCGTGCCCGGAGGCCGGAGGAGCTCTGGCGCCCTGCCCGAAGCGGCGGGCGGCCAAGGCCAGCTTAACCAGTTACCTCATTTTTGCGTCCGTCTTTCCGCATATCTTATATAATACGGGTGATGCCATTTTAGGAGGGTACCTCGGGTGGCATGGTTTCTAGGTCTATCCAGGCATATGATAGCATTTTGGATAGATCTCGGAAAGTTTGGAAAAATATGCTTTACGGTCCTCGCGGTTTTTCCTTAAAAATGAGTTATGATTGAAAACGTGTCGAATTTCGCCATTTTTGCCCCTTTTTTGATTTTACTCCTTTGTAGCTCATTCAATTTTAAACTTTTTCTGTCGGACTTTTTTTTAAATTCAAGGTAAAACAATTCTGTTTAAGATAGCCCATTTACTTTTTCATTTTATTTTAAAAATTTTTGTAAAAAATCTCATTGAGTGAAGTCAATTTTTGCAGTTTTGGCCCTACTTAGTGAGCTGATGTTGCAAGGCATTCATTAGTCGGAATATACAGATTGGTAATGTCAGAAGTCACTTTGACTGATTGCGATGCTTTCAGTCATTAATCCTCTGCATTAATCCTTATGTCAAATTTGCCTTTCTGATCAGCAGAAGTTCCTAAACTGGTGGAGCTTAAAATGCTGAAATTTGCTGAGCTGTAGATCTTATCAGAAATGATTCACCAGTCATTGGATTAAATACTTTAAGTAATAAAAAAAGAAACTGAACTTTTCATATGCTGCAATGGAATGAAAAGTGTGGCCGCGAAGCGCGGCCACTGACCCATATTACTAGTATATATATATATATGTGTGTCCCAGGCCCGTACTCCGCGGTTTTTCAACGAAATTGGCTGATTTTTTGCATGAAGGTCCGCCTAGGCGGTGCCTCGGGACCATTTTTTGCGCTTGGCGTAATTTTGAGTTTATCGACCAAAACTCAAAATTTTGATGTTTCAAAAGTCAAAAAATCATAAATCAGTCGTTTTTCAATAAAATTGACTGAATTTTTGCAGGTACGTCCGGCAAAGTAATGTCTTGAAGCTGGCAAAAGGAATTTTTGAAATATTTGTTATTTATCGATTTATTGTCAAAAACCCAAAATCTTATGTTTTCGAAAATTTGAACATGCATGAAGTCTATGGTTTTTCAATGAAATTAGCTGATTTGTGGAATGTACGTCCGGGATAGTAATATCTTAAAGCTGGTCAGAGAAATATTTGAAATTTTGAGTATTACTCGATTTATGGTCAAAAACCAAAAATCTTGATGTTTCAAAAATTTGAACATGTATAATTCATGGTTTTTCATTGACATCGGTTGAATTTTGCCATGAATTTTCATCTAGGGGGTGTCTTGAGGTGAGGCCGCGCATCTTGGCAACAGCCGAGAACACCTTGTTAGCTTTTGAAAAATCGAACACATTGCATAAACGCTAGTTGATGGCATGTTACAGCTCATGCTATGGTTCGCTAAAAAAAGTTGGTGTTAGGATTAAGAATTCATGATTAAATCGAATTGCACTAAAAAGCTTACACGGAATTTTTGATTACACGGGATTAAAGGACAAGTTTTTGGTAATTGTTCATTTATTGGACCAAGTGAAGTGTGACAAATGATCAAAGCTTGAGGTTCGTCAAGTGTTGGCGGAAAAAGCAGAGTACCTGGCAGTGGACAATGGATTGGGTCTACCCAAAAGCCGCTTGAGCTGGGCCTTGGAGCGACCACAGGACGACGCATGGGAAGCCTCCATACTCGCCCATCTCAGCCAGGACATCCAGCATTCCACCCACGTCTCCCTCTTCCACTGGACGCACGCTCAGGACGGCAACCAATATCTTGCCGTCAAAAGCATGCCGCAACTTCTCTACGATCTCGAGAAGGTGCCCCTTTTCCAACTCCTTTTATTCCAGAACTCAAGACTTCTACTTTGAAGCTCCTGAGTCTATACTAGTGCTGAATTTGAAGTTTCTCCTGGTGGAGCGGGAGTTTGGCGGCGAGGCTTGGGCGGGTGTGCTGCGCTGTTGGTGGCTGTTGGAGGGAGGGCGAGCGGAGAAGGAGCAATCCCTCCTGCAACTGCTGAGGGATGAGTGCTGGAGTCGTCGCTTTCAACTCCTCCATGGCATGGAGGCCAATGACTGGCGCGTGAAGGTTGGCGTTGGCGGCTGCCTGCGCATTCCACTCGTCTCCTTCCCCAGCGCCACTTCTTTCGTAGGGCCCTCTGTATCCGCAGAAGCTAGAATAGGGCGGAGCAATGGGGCTTTGAAGGAAGTGGTGGCGTCGGCGGTGAACCACGCGGGTGAGTTCTACGTCCGCCCCATGGCCAGCCATCGGAGCTACGTTGAGATGCGTCGCAAACTCAACCACTACATGGGTACGCAAATAGGAGGTGTAAGAAGGCTGCATGAAGCAGCGAATTGAGGAAAGTATGGGGCGGATAGTCCGCTGCTGGAGGTGGACTGGAGCCAGGGTGCGGCCTTGCAAGAGCAGTTGGTGGCCGTCTTCTCCGGCCGTTTGGGCAGAGCCCGCTCGCGTGAAGAAATGGTATTCGCTGCAACATCTGCCATCTTTTTCTATTTTCCCGTAAGCACCGGGAAAGACATAACAGCATGAAAGGGTGCTTTGTTGGAAGAAAAGAAAGGAGTTGAGGATCTCTTAGCAGTGGTCACAATGCGTCAAAAATGGTCTGGACGGAAACAAGACAATCTGCGTGGCATAGCTCAACTGGGTTATCAGGCTTGGTGGCGAGGGCGAATTCGGACGGTGAACCCTGGAAGCAGCTGCTTTGTGGAGCTGTTGGACAGGGCCGGGACGGGTATGTACTCCATGTGTCATCCGGGTTGGGGGAGGAGGCTTGTTCTGGATGATGAGGTGAAGAGGGGGCGATTTTGCAGTAGAGAAGGCAGACATTCGCCTGCTGCCCTGGTTCTTCGCTCAGCTCCCGGTCCAGGCCATCCGCTGTCACTATCGAAGCCTCTGTGCGATCGAAAATCTGGTAAACTCACGCGCACGCCTTCTGTTTTGACCTATTCTCTGAAAAGTTGGGATCATGAAAAGGTAAATATATTGGACGTTATTTTAAAATTGTTGAGTATACCTTTTTTTGCATGTTTGAAAAAGAACAGTCGAAAACCTGAAATGGTTTGACAGCCATACACAGCTATCGACCAGACTCAAGTTTCAGGGCTCGCGACCCTTCTGGGGCACGGATGCGACGAAATTTCTGCGCAATCTGGTCCTGCTGCCGGCCCAAGATCAGCTGCTCCTGCTCGAGGGGATGAAGTCCGGGCTCAGCTTCCGCCTCTACCTCACTTGCGCCGAGAAGAGGTGAGAGTTTGGGCGAGATAAACGGGGGCCATTGGAAAAGATTTTGCTGAGGACTGTGGATGGATGTGGTCTGTTCGCCAATGAGCTGTTCAGAGAGGAGCCCTTCTCCCGCCAACGCTTCTCCGTGCTCAGCCGCTTCGTAGAGGCTGGCTTTGCTCGATGGACAGATGCAACGAATGAATCCCAGTCATTATTTTCCTTCTTTTTTCGTTTTTCCTTCTTTGCGTCAAACTTTAGTGCTTTTGAAGAGCAGAGAAAAATGAAGAAAAAAGTGAGGAGAGACTTCCCCAATCGCAAGAAGACGCTTTTAACCCCGGCTAGGAAGATATTTGGTTTTTTTGATATTTTGCAAAGCTTCACTTTGCTAGCATTTCATGTTGATCACACTAGCATCTTTCGCTATCTTCAGCTCTGCTTTTCTCAGCCACTATATTTTTGCCAATCAACTGTTATGGGTGCTTGCTTTGCCCGGCAGCTACTTCTATTTCCTGGTATTGTGCTGAGCTATATGTGCACCATCTCTTCCAACTCCTTATTTGCCTTCAGCTTTGCCAAATGACGAAAATGAAACTGTCCCTTTAACTGTGTCCACAAAAAGCTGTTTTCAATGGGGGGGGGGGGGGGGTGGGGGGGGGGTGGGGCGGTTTTGGGAGTGGAATTGAAGAAGAAGGAGCGGCGGGAGGCGAACTTCGAGCGGCATCGAGCGCGAATGCTGGATGCACTGGCCAAGCATCAGGCACAGCAGAAGCCCTCTTGATCATTTGGACTCTGCTTTCTTTTACGTCGCATGCCTGTTCATGGTTGAAAGCTATTTTCCTGTGTCGCTTATCAAGGGTGGAATAAGGCTGGATATTTTTCGGCCCTGTTTTTATAATATCTTACGTTTTTTTCATTTTTTCGCACTATTCTAAGTAAATAAAGAACAGGCATAAGTTTCAGCTCATTCAAATCTTTACTCCCAACCTCAAGTAATGAATAATAAATGCGCAGAAGGGTCAGGTTACCGTATTGCGGGTGGAAGAGAGGAAGGAGGGAAGTCGTTGCGGGAGGCGCTGGGGCTGCTTCGAAGTCGAGAAGTGTCTCTCTCCTTCCCCCTTCCCCTCCTGGCCTGGAAGTCTGGCCCTGTCGTCCCCCTCCTTCTCCTCCCCCCACTTGCCCCAATCCCATGTCGATAATTGGGAAGGAAGGGGGGGATGGAGAGGGGGAGGGTGGAGAAAGGGGGAGAGGGGGAGCCCCTTGGCGCGCGCAGTGTCGCCGACGGAAGCGAAGGCCACACCTACTTTTCCATCGCAGGGGCCCTCCATGATACCTCCTCCGCCCTCTCTTCTTTCTCTCGCCTCCCACCCTTTCTCTCCGCTGCTTTATCAGCCTCCACCGCCTTAGCCCTTTCTCTCTCCCAGTGGAGCGAGCACAGAATAGGAGGGCAGTGTAAAGGCAGGGGGGCGGAGAATGCAGGCAGGCCTGCTGCTGACTTGCGCGCTCTCTTTCTGATTCATCAGGCCTCCACCGCTCCCGCAATCCTCTTATATGCCCCCGCACTGCTCCATCCCCCATCTCACACGCCCCCTCCCACCACCTCCCAAGGCAATCACTTGGAGGCTCTCTCGACCAACAGCCAGAGAGTTGGAGAGCGCGCGAAGTTGGAGTAGCTGGTGAGGCGGGGAGAAGCGGGAAGAGCCAGCCGCCATGCCTTCCAAACCGGTAAGCACCTCCCCTCCGCATTCCCACGCCTGGCTTCAGACTCTCTGCTGCTAGGCTGCTATTCTTTGGCCGTCAGTTTGCCCAGCTTGGCAAAGGCCATGACTAGGGCGGCTTTTGTGCAGAAAGGCTTTTGGAGGCTGAGCCTCCTTGCATCTCTCCAAGAGGCTGGCTGTTTTGTGATGGAAAGTGGAGGAGGTGTGGAGGGGCAATCGTAGCTGTTGTAGAAGGGAAGGCGGAGGTGTCTAGTTCTCGGCTAGGCAGGCCAGAGAAAGGGACGTGGCGTTTATGTGACTAAAGGGCCGCAGTGATATCAAGGGGGGTCAGCGAGGTCTGAGTGAGGCATGCCAGTCCCTCTCTCCCTCTCTCAGAGGCTGTGTGCGGGACACATTGGTGCACATGCCGTCCCCTCACCTTGCATTCCCACTAGGCCCTGGCATGGCCTGCCCAGATTGCTCCCTCTGTGCCCCGTTCATTGGCAGCGCTCCAAGACTCTGCCCTCACTCCCTCCGCTCTTAGGGCTGGCGGCATTGGAGGAGGGCCTTCAATGGATAGATGAAGCAGTGGATGTCGGAAGGGAGGCATTGTGAGAGGCGGGAATAGCGGGAAGCAGGCGTCAATGTGTGCGTGCGTGTAGGATGGAGTGGTGCAATTAGGGCGGCTGATGGGCAGAGAAGAGGCGGTCAGAGAGAGGGACTGATGTAAGAAGGTGCTGAGAGGAGGACCAGGGCATTCCCAGGCCCTCCCCTCACACATTCACGCTCCCTCCTCCCACAACTTCTCCCTCCAACAGCAACCACCCACCTCTCCACTCACTCCTACACCCCGTGGGACGTCGTCCACACCGGCGGCGGCGCCTCTCTGCAAATGGGCACAGGCGCACACCTGGGGACAGGCACCCCTTTTTCTCAGCCCCCCATCGCCCTGTTTGCCCATCATGGCCGGGATTGGGCGCTTAGTCCCTCAGACACCCCACTGCGGCCTCCTCTTATGCCCCCTCCTCCCCTCACCCGCCTGCGACTGTTTGACCACAGCCCTCTTTTCCATCCTAGTAACCTCCATTCCTCCTCTCACCTCCCGCTCTTATCTTCCACCAAAGGACAGCTGGATTTGTTTCTTTTCACCTAAGGAGAGCTCTGACGGCACTGGAGACCGCATCATAGAGCAGATGTAGGCAAACAAGGACTGGCGGGAGAGAGAGAGAGAGCTAATTGCTGTGTTTGGAGAGCCTTGCTGCAATCCAGGGGCCTCACACGCCTTCCACACACACGCAGACTGCTTCGTGGCCTCCTCTCCACACACTCTCCACCCATAGCCAACGACTCCATGACCACTATCTGAGGCCCCACTGCACACAGCTCCAACGCGTCTGCCATGATGAAAGAGGCGGTAAGCCATTTTTCTTTGCCCCCATCTTTTTGTCACCTTTTTGCGGCTATGAAATGGTTGGACACGGTAGTGAAGCTTTGGCGTAGTAGGTGGAGAGCAGGGTGATAGGCAGAAAGAAGGGAGCAGGAGGCAGAAAGAGAGATAGGGCATAGACAGGCGCTGTGTCAGAGCCTCTGTGTGCCATTTGCACTCCCTCAGACTGAGTCAGGCAGGACTGGGCAGGAAGCAGGCGGGGAGCCTCAGTCCTCAGTCTAGAGGCAGTGAAGGCAGGGATGGTGAAGGGTGAGGCGGTGATCCAGGGCAAGAAGCCCAGCGCCTTGAAGGACTCCGAGCACTTTGGCCTCGCCCCAGTCCTTCAGAAAGCTCACGGCGATGAGGCTTCCACTGATTCTGCTGCTTGCAAGAGGGCTCAGCCCATGGTTCTTCTTGTCATTTGCTTGTTTTCCAAACACCGAATGCGATGAATTTTGCTTTTTCTCCTTCTTGTCAGGGAGTAATGCAAATGGCTGTTGCAGGTGAACGTGCAGGTGACGACGATGGATGCGGAGCTGGAGTTCGCCATCCAGCCCAACACGACCGGGAAACAGCTCTTCGATCAGGTAACCTCCGCCCAGAACACCTCCTTCATGTTGACTCTATATGGTCCTCCTGTTGACCATGGGAAAGCGGAAGGGGCTGGCAGGCGGGGAGGGCTGGGAACTGGAACTAGGGCCGCTGTTGGCTAGACGCTTTTTGCTCAAGGCCAGAGCAAACACAGCACACCCGCCCCCTTCCTCCCCTACCATCACGGCTTACGGGCTACGGCTCGAAGCTGCGACTTTGGCTTAGCCCAAATGCCTCCCCCCCCGCAGCTGACCACAGCACACATCTTTGCTCTCCCGCCAACGTTCCCTCATTCCTCCGGTCGCTCCAAAAAAAGCTTGTCCTCAAAAAACCAGCGCTTTGTCTTGGTCAGTGGGTTTTAATTGGCCAGACTGAAAGAGAGGGGGATGGGATGTTTTGAGCTGTCAGTTTGGTCTTTGTGCCAGGCGATAGGGGAAGGAGGGCTGTAACTGGGTGCTGGAAATCTGGACCCCCCTGCCCCTTTCCTCCACACCCCAGCTCCTATATACTTCCCCTGGCAGTGTAGGAGGCAACGCCTACGCACAGCCATCTGTCAGCCTTTCACTGCCTCCAAGGTTTTGCGCGGGAAACTGCTTTTCCACTCCCCCAAACTCCTCCGCACCCCAGCTCCTATATACTTCCCCTGGCAGTGTAGGAGGCAACGCCTACGCACAGCCATCTGTCAGCCTTTCACTGCCTCCAAGGTTTTGCGCGGGAAACTGCTTTTCCACTCCCCCAAACTCCTCCGCACCCCAGCTCCTATATACTTCCCCTGGCAGTGTAGGAGGCAACGCCTACGCACAGCCATCTGTCAGCCTTTCACTGCCTCCAAGGTTTTGCGCGGGAAACTGCTTTTCCACTCCCCCAAACTCCTCCGCACCCCAGCTCCTATATACTTCCCCTGGCAGTGTAGGAGGCAACGCCTACGCACAGCCATCTGTCAGCCTTTCACTGCCTCCAAGGTTTTGCGCGGGAAACTGCTTTTCCACTCCCCCAAACTCCTCCGCACCCCAGCTC
The DNA here is from genome assembly GCA_030248095.1 of Ptycholaimellus sp. GST1_10. Classification (NCBI taxonomy): domain Eukaryota; kingdom Metazoa; phylum Nematoda; class Chromadorea; order Chromadorida; family Chromadoridae; genus Ptycholaimellus; species Ptycholaimellus sp. GST1_10. The sequence continues at coordinate 21,528 of JASANA010003411.1, read as the reverse complement.
CTATATACTTCCCCTGGCAGTGTAGGAGGCAACGCCTACGCACAGCCATCTGTCAGCCTTTCACTGCCTCCAAGGTTTTGCGCGGGAAACTGCTTTTCCACTCCCCCAAACTCCTCCGCACCCCAGCTCCTATATACTTCCCCTGGCAGTGTAGGAGGCAACGCCTACGCACAGCCATCTGTCAGCCTTTCACTGCCTCCAAGGTTTTGCGCGGGAAACTGCTTTTCCACTCCCCCAAACTCCTCCGCACCCCAGCTCCTATATACTTCCCCTGGCAGTGTAGGAGGCAACGCCTACGCACAGCCATCTGTCAGCCTTTCACTGCCTCCAAGGTTTTGCGCGGGAAACTGCTTTTCCACTCCCCCAAACTCCTCCGCACCCCCACCCGCGCAAATTTCCAACACTCCCTGCTCCTTATCTCAGCGCAGGAAGTAAGGAAACATGAGAAGTCAACCGGAAAGAGGCGTCCATTATGACGCATCAATCCATTCATTAAACACCCACCTGAGTCATCCACCTGTCCTCAGTTGAACATGTACAATATCCATTCAACCCACGCCTACAGTCTAGTTCAAACAAATAAAGCCGTACTTTAACAGAAACTGGGGTTTCTTTGACGTCTGCGGGTATTATTGATGCGGAGAGAGAGAAAGGGTGTGATCTCAAATTTCACTGGGGGCTTATCAACAAGCAGTTGCCCCCCTTTCTGACTTGTTTGCCCATGCTTTTGCTTCCCCCGCATCCATTCACTTCGTTGTCCACTTTTCCCCGTGAATGCAAGCTCGAAACAGAGGAGACCTATTGAACACTGGCAATTTTATCGAAGCAACAAATGCAAATTTGGCAGGTTGTAAAAACGATCGGGCTGCGAGAAATCTGGTACTTCGGCCTCCAATATACAGACACTAAAGGCTACGACGCATGGCTCAAATTGAGCAAAAAGGTGGGCAGAATCCGTATGCAACTCTGGAGACTAGGAGGTAAAGATGATGTTGATGATGACAGGTGCTAAGTCAGGAGGTGAAGCGAGAGAAGGAGAATTCGCTCAGCTTCAAGTTCCGCGCCAAGTTCTTCCCCGAGGACGTGGAGGAGGAAATCATTCAGGACATCACCCTACGCCTTTTCTATCTTCAAGTAGTGGCTAAAATGATTCTGGCAGGGATGAGGTGGAAATGTGAGGTGAAATCTTAGGTGAAAGAGGCGATCATCAAGGACCGGATCTACTGCTCGGCAGAAACAGCAGTCCTCCTGGCCAGCTTTGCCATGCAGGCTAAGTACGGGGACTACAACCCCGCCGTACACGAGAAAGGCTGTCTCGAGAACGATCACATCCTCCCACAGCGAGTCATCGACCAGTACAAGCTCTCTAAGGTCCCTCCATCCTCCTTCTTTCTTCTTTTTTATCAGTGTTTTAAATTCCGCAATTCATTATTTTGGCCAAAATACAGAACTATAAAAATATGGTGTTTTGATAAATTTTGACTTTGATGAAACTTATTTTGATTCTACTCTTGATTCTACTCTTGATCCCGAAATTAGTAAAAGCATGACCCATAGTCTCGGTGGGTTTGCAGGCGCAGTGGGAGGACAGGATCACGATCTGGTGGAGTGAGCAGAAGGGGCTGAGCAGGGAGCAGGCGATGCTGGAGTTCCTCAAGATCGCCCAGGACCTGGAGATGTACGGCGTCAACTTCTTCGAGATCAAGAACAAGAAGGGCACCGACCTTTGGCTCGGCGTCGACGCCCTCGGACTCAACATCTACCCTGCCGACGACAAGCTTCGGCCTCGCATCGGTGCTCCTTGCTCAACTATATCCATCTTATGCTCAAAGCTGACCTCTCTTGGTTGCCAGGCTTCCCCTGGTCGGAGATTCGCAACATTGCCTTCAACGACAAGAAGTTCGTCATCAAGCCCATCGACAAGAAGTCCCCCGACTTCGTCTTCTACGCCCCCCGCCTCCGCATCAACAAGCGCATCCTCGCCCTCTGCATGGGCAACCACGAGCTCTACATGCGCCGAAGGAAGGCCGACACTATCGAGGTTCATCCCCTGGGGCTGTTGGGGAGCGAAACTTTCCTGTTCCTGCCTGTCTGTCCTCGAGATGAGTGCCAGGATAGCAAGGTAGGGAGATAGGAAAAGAATAAATTGTAGGTGCAGCAGATGAAAGCGCAGGCGAAGGAGGAGAAGCAGCAGAAGGAGGTGGAGCGTGAGCGCCTGGCCAAGGAGGTGGCCGCCCGCGAGGCCGCCGAACTGAAGCAGAAGGAGTACGAGGACCGCATGCGCGAGATGCAGGAGCAGATGGAGCGCGCCCAGCGCGAACTCCTCGAGGCCCAGGCCACCATCCAGGCCCTCGAGGAGCAGCTCCGGGAGTCCCAGTCCGCCCGCGCCAACCTGGAGGCCAAGGAGAACGAGCTGCGGGCCCTCACCGACCAGCTGCGCAACCAGCGGGAGCTGGAGGTGGAGGAGCGGGAGAAGCTGGCCGAGGCCATCCGGCTGCGGGAGGCCGAGGTGGACGAGATCCGCGAGGAGGTGGCCAAGAAGAACGCGGAGACGGACCGGCTCAAGGAGGAGGTGGAGTCCGCCCGCCAGCGACAGCAGAAGGCCTCCGCCGACCTCGTCGCCGCCTCCTCCGCCTCCATTCAGCAGAGTCGCCAGCATGCCGCGGCTACCGGCAGCAGCCTGGCCAATGGCACGAACGGGCTGAACGGGGCATCGCCGCCGCCGCCGCCGCCCTACTCCCAGCAGGGCTACGAAGTCACCGCCGTCATCGCCAACCCCGACTATCTGCAGGAGGATGACCAGGACAGCCAGCACGGCAATGGAGACAGTGAGTCCCTTTTTCTACTCCATCGCCAGGCCAACACTTGTCCCCTCGTCTTGTTGTCTCAATTGCTCCAAAATATGTATTTGCGTCCGAGTGGCCGTCGTAGCAGAGACTTGAAGCAGAGCAGCGGCGTGTCCTGTGTTGTGCCGATATCATTTGCAGCCTATGCCGGCAGCTACTTTAGCCTCAGCTACGCCCAGACACGGGTCTGGGACTCACAGCAGGCCTCCTTGTGTAGGCCGCCCTCAATTCAGCCCTCCCTCCCCTGTCCCATCTTAGTCGGCCTCTCTCCGCTTCAAGCCTCACTCCTCTCTCCAGGACGCTACCTGGACTCCGCCTCCTCCTCCTCCCTGGAGCAGAGCGTGCGCAGTGCCAGGGCTGCTTTCGAGGCCATTCCGCATCGCAGTGCAGCGCCACCACAGCCCCCGCAGCACAGTGGGAATACAGCCCACTACGCCGCCTACTACGAGGCCGCCACTGCACATGCCGTCCCTGCCTGGAGCGATGAGACGAGTGAGAGATTCGCCTGTGTCACCTGGGAGGCTCGGTGGCGGCACTCACACTCCATCCCTCCTCCTCTACTCTCTCTCTCTATCCTTGCCCCTCCCCAACCCCTTCTCCTCCTTCACCTAGCCTGCAGCCTGCTTCCCTGTTCCTCCTTCTCTGTGTGCAGTGGCTGGAAGGAGTGGGTATATAGGAGGGAAGAAGGCTCTGTTTGCAGGCGTGGAGCTGCAAGCGGACGAGAACGTGAGCCAGCCGGAGCTGGGTCGCATGACGGCCGTGGAGAAGAACCGGGACATGCAGGCCAAGCTTGACGTTAGACCTCCTCTCCTCCTCTCCTTTCGCTTCCAGCAGAGAGATTGGCTTGCTTGGGGGACTGTGATTGGGTGGGCGTTGGGGCTAGGAGGATGGGCTAGGAGGATGGGGGCTGTGCAGGAGTTGTCGGACGCTCTGGCGGCGGCGCACAAGGGGGACGAGGCGAGCACGGCCTACGACAAGCTGCACATGGAGAACAAGCGGGCGGGGCGGGACAAGTACAAGACCCTCCGTCAGATCCGCGGCGGCAACACCAAGCGCCGCATCGACATGTACGAGAACATGTGACCCCTGATTCTGGCCCATTCTGGACTCCTCCTCCACCCCTCCACCCCTCCTCTCCCAAATCAGCAAGCGCACTGGCTTTTGGAAAGGCGTATACCTCTAGGCTCATCTGTACCTTCATTTTCTCCCACGTCTCCCTCTGACGAGTCCGACTTTGCAAGCGATGGAAAGCCAGTGCCATTGCTGCTGCTCCCACACAGCCCTCATTGAGTGTCGCTCTCTCCTTCTCTGCCCGTGTTGCCTACTTATATCCTTTATCGGATAAGATGATTGCTCGCGCTCTACTTTCGCCTATTGCTCTTCTCGAGTCTCTTTTCTTTCTTCCCCACCCAGCTCCAGATTTTTTGGTGCGCTCCTCTTGTTTCATCTTCGCAGACTTCCTTTTCATTCCCACCCAGCCCGGCCCTTGTTCCATAAACACCAGTGTGGCTTTCCCAGATGGTTCTAAAGCTTGTGTAATGCAAGGAGTGGATGCGATTCTGATTGATCCCCTTTTCCTTCCCTACAGCAGTCACTTCATTGCCAGAATTCCGCGTTTCGGGGCTCTCCATAGCGCTGCTTCTCATATCACCGGGCCCCCCGTCTATATACACTGTTGATTCCATGTGTGAAGCACTCCTAGCATTATATGGGTTTACGCGCACAACCTTCGCTTCTCCACTCTATTCGGTTGTTCCTCTCCCAAAAGTAGGGCGCCAATCGCCTCTGGCGTCTCTCATCGGTGACAGCCCTCAAGTTTAATTTATTCAGACAAAAGTAGCCAATTCATTACTCAGAACGTGCGGAAGTAAGCTAGGAAGGATGCTGGATGACTCATTGGATGATTAGGTTGGCGCGCGTGCCTTGCTGAGTATCTCCAGCTCCTGGCTATACTCTCACCTATTCTCAGTATTCACCTTTATATATTCCCACCAGCCGCCACCACATTCTGCACATAGTGACCACCGAACACACAATTCCGCTCAATTGCACCAGCTTAACTCAAGATCAGTCTAACCCAGGCTTGCCAAATAGTAGCGCATAAATGGGGATGCGGAGGATAGAAGCAGTGAGGAGAGTGAAGCAGAGGGAAATGTGACAGGCAATGCGAGAAGAGCTGGACGAACTGGAGAAGCAGGACATGCGGCGTCCTGAGGATGAAATACACCGCTACCTTGTCACCCACGCTGTCACCAAGTTCAAAACCCTCAAGCAGATCCGCTCCGGCACCACCAAACGTCGTGTGGATCAGTTTGAGAACCTTTGATACAATCGCTCTTCCCTCATCTTTTTCACCACACTCCCATTCTAGAATACTTTTTAGCTCCTCTATGACGGAATATATTGGCGGTTGCAAATGTGTCCCATTTCTGTCTTTGTAAATGTTTCATTTTTCAGTGCATGGCTTAAAACATTGGAAACAGAATAAAACGTACCTTTCAATTTTTCCACTCCATTTGTGTTGGCTAAGGATATGCCAAATGCGCATTTTGCGATCGCGCCGGGCTTTCGCCAATCAAACAGGGCAAATTGATGCAAGAGAAAAGCAGTCGTTGCTCAGCGTTTTCCCGCAATCCGGCAGCTGAAGAATGCCGCGGCGCTTTCTCAGAATCCCCGTCCTAGAGCCCTGGAAGAAGGTGAACCGAACCACGGACGAACCTCTGAGGGTGAAGCTGAAGCTGCCGCTGAAAGACATCCACAAGCCCGCTCCCACTCCTCAGCACGCCAGCCCCACCTTCTTCGAGGACCAGGCTCAACGGCTGCCCCTCAGTGCCTCATTTCACCTTCTTTGCTGGCAATGAGAATCAACTCCTGCCAGACACCAAGTACCTGAGCAGACTCTCCGACCTCTGGGATGAGAAACTGGCCACCCAGCGAGACATCGATCTCAAGAAAGGTTCACATTTCTCGGTCGCAGAAAGGATTGAGCAATAGCAGAGCTGATCACATTGCAGACGACAAACTGGTGGCGGTGGATCCACGCACCTCCCTGCCGCCTCTTGACCCCAAAGCCTTGCGCAAAGGATTTGCCGATCTGCCTGAAGTGAAGCAGTTATATTTTCGGCCTCTCCTTCAGTTTCATCTCATTCTGATCGCTGAATGACAGGTGCTCGGAGACAGTGCGGCGGCTGCTCAGCTTGGAGCACGGGAATCGAGCGGTGAAAATTGGGATGCTTCACAATATTCAAGCAAATGTTGTGAATCCCAGGACCGCAAAGCGATGTGGGAAGCCGCCCTGGTGTCCCAAACTCAGCAGCATGGCCTGGACTCGGGAAGCGAAGGCTCCCTGGAGGCCAGGATCGGGTATCTGGTGAGTCTTTGCTGGAGGAGAGGGGGGAGAGGAAGTGTGCTTGGTTTGTAGACGTACCGAATCCGAGAGATGACGGTGCTGCTGGCGGAGACGGCGGCGGTGACGCCGGCCAAGCCCAAGTGGCTGCTGGAGCAGCGACAGGCCAAGGTTGCCGAGCGCAAGCTCATAATGCAACTACTGCATCAGCTGGACGCCAACAAGGCCTCCGAGGTATTCGGCTTTTGGGAAAAGTGTCATTACGGAGAAAGGCCAAAGTTATCTGCCATTCCAACTGCATAGGTGAAGCATCAGCGAAGCAATTCTTAGCATCTTTTTAGAGTAGGTCATGTATCGCCTTTTTCTTGGTTACTTTCTCTTAACTTCAGCAGCCAAAGCTGGCCCTAAATGATTGGTAAGGGCAGTTGTGGGATGCAGTTAGAGGAGAAGCTAGGACTGGACTACTCGGAGACGGAGGCAGGGGAGGAGGGTGAAGAGCCGGCGAATACTCGGGAGGCCTGGATGAGGGCTCAGGTACAGCGGCGTGTGGACACGGAGAAAAACCAGCGTCTGCAGGCCTACGCCCAGGAACTGGAGACTCAGCGAGAGCAGGTTGCCAATCCGTGAAGCGATGAGTGAAAAACGGGTAAATATTAGATTAGAATGTTAGCAAAAGGTTTGTTTTGAAATGCCTAAATTAGATTTTAGATGAATATTTCGAGCATTTAACCTATGGGATTACCAAACTTGTCTAAAAAATTTCTTTTAAAATGATGTTTTTAATTGTTTTTTTAAAGTGATCAGCCAATCAAAAAACATGATTCCTCTGTTTCAGTTCCTGGCAGAGAAAAGCAGCCGAATGGCAGCTATCGAGAAGCGAATCGGGGAATTGAAGGAAGAGCTAGGGAAAATGGAAGACGCTCATTCGCAACTGCCTGGAAAGGTTCTCCATCATTCACTTGAAACTTGTCTGAATAAGTGAAAGCTCTGAAGGTCATGGGCGTCTACAGATCGTCAACTGTGGACACCTGGAAGCAAAAGCGACACACTCATCGCCAATTCTATAACATGAAGGGGGTGCGCATTTGAATCTAGATTTGAATTGTGTTTATTAGCGTGACGAACAACATTGACGAACAACGAACAACAACTGAAAATTGGATCAAAAAGTAAGTTAGCAAGTTTAGGCACGCGCGGCTCAAAAAGGCTTGTGCCTTGGACAAATCAAATTAAAAATGACCAAAAATGTAAATTGTATATTTCCAAGATATAATTTTCTCTCTGACTTTATTTGGAAGTAAAAACAATTTTTAAGGGCCAGGTTATCGGAAGAAATTTTATGCTTAATAAATTTATAGATTCAGAATATCGCAAAATTTTAAAAGTAGCGAATAGTCAATATAACCATTTGATTCATGATATTTTAAAATTGTATTTATTCATCATATTAAACCATAATATTGAATAATTTTTTTGATAAATTGCATGTCTATGATACTTTTTGCACTATCCAATAAATACTAATGCTAACATTCTAAATATAGCTAAACATAACTAATCCATACTAAACCATGTATTTTCAGTTAAAAAGCAATGGCTTTTGCAATAAGACGGTTGAACTCTGGGTTTTCCCAGTTGCTGAGATTCTCCACTTTGGCCCAGTTATGTCGCATGTGCACCAAATAGCCAACGCTACTTGGGAGGGAAACAGCTCTGGAAACTACTTATGCTTCTCTTTCCCATCCTCAAACCCAGGTACATTACCGGCCAGAAATGAGGGCCTTGACAAAGTGCGTGACTGCCATCTCTGTCTGCATCTGCAATCTCCTTGCCCTGTTCATCGCCAGCCACCTGCTCAAGAGGCTCCTCAGACCGGGCGAACGATGACCTTTGTTCTTTCTTCCAGGTTTATTCCGTCCAACCAGTCTCCAGACAGCAGCTTCACTGAAAACCTGGAGCTGCTTGGTGTCTGAATGGAGTAGTAGGCAAAACGCACCATGTGCCCGGCCTCCTGCATCGAAACGGATAGGGCCAGCGGCCTGGTGCGGGAAACTGAAGGCGGACTCTTCGCTGCTACGCCGTCGGAGCCAATCCAGCAGCCAGCCTGTCGAATCCTGTGAACTGCTGCATTTCGCACCTCCCCCTAAGCTCATGGAACCAATAGACGTCGTAGGCTTCTACGGCCTGTGTCCTTTTTACGAGTCTTTGAGGCCAGTTTTAAGGCAAGGACCCCCCTGAAGCTTGAAGAAAAGTAGGCTGAGGAAAAAGAGAAACAGAGCCATTGAGCCAGAAGAACTCGTCGGTGTCGGAGAAAGCCGTGAAGGCGGCGTTAGCAGCGGCGTTCTGCATGAGGCAGTCCGCCAGCAGCGTCGTCTGACCCATGTAGTGCATGCGCCGGCTCCCTTCAAACCTTCCCATATCTTTACTACAGCACACACCCAAATCAGCGCTGGAACAGCAAGCAACCCACGAATTCGTTCGCTTCCAGCTTGTCCAGCTTCGGCCAAGGCAGCCAGCGAATAAGGCTCCCCAACGATGTCAGCACCTTCTCATCACTGCTGGATGCATTGTAGGCATAGACCAGGACCTTGTCCACACCTTTAGAAGCAATGAACATGGTTTAGTTTTGAGCAATGAAGACCAGCCAACCCGCATATCTTAGATAGGCGATATGGCGGCGTAGTTTCTCCGCGCACTCCGCCTCTGGAACTTCCGAGCTCCTGTGCAGCGGGCCCAGGCAAGCCCCGAAGGTCCAGCGCTGCTCCGGATACACGATCCCCAGCTGACAGTCCACTTCTACAGCCTCAAACTCTGCCACATATGCTGCGAACCTCAGCACACTCCCCGCGGAAGCTGATGCGAATGGCTGGAGGACGCCGGGGGAAGGGGTCGATGGGGCAGTCCAGGAAGTAGCCATCTATCTGGCCCGGCCTATCCCCCAGATTGCACTGCTCACAGGACATCTGCACAATTCCCTACTAGTGCCTCTTCAGTTGCCAGGGCTCATTTGAGGCCAACCTGGGCATCCAGCAATCCGCCCAGATTACAGCGCAGCTCACAGCTGAGCCCTGGCTCCCGAAAGGCCACCACTCGCACCCGCCTGGTTAAGAAGAGGCAAGAAGTGGGGATATATGGACGGGGGCACTGAGGAGAAGGAGGACGGTGGGAAGACGCGTGGGTCGGCGTAGGCACGAATGAGGAAGGTGCTGCGGTTGAAGAAGCCCCGTCGCTCTGGCCAAGAGTCCTGTTGAAGCTCCCTGCTCCCAGAGAAGGCAGCCAGAGCCTCCGGCGTTCCAATGCAGGCTGCAATGTTTCAAGACGATACCGGGAGGGAAAGGAAGTTTTTGTTATGCATCAACCAGGCTTAACCAGAGGGGCCTTGAAGCTGAAAGTCTATGCCGTCCCAGTTGCAGAGGATGAGAAGAAGAGTTGTGGCACAGGAGCCGACCAGCATTAGCATCCATCGAAAGCTCATCTTTCCATCTTTTGGGCCAAAACTAGTTGGGAAGCAATTCACATCCGCCGCAGTTCGCTTGCTATTCGCTCGATCTCCAGCTCTATATTTTCACCTTAAAAGTTTTTAGCTCTGTACTGGGGCTAGGGCTCTACTTGAATCTGAGAGTCGAAATAGCTGTGGATTATTAACAAATTATCTCTTATTTATTCACCTTCACCTATTTATTCACATGTCTGCCTCAGCAGTTCCTCCCTTACCAAAACCCAAGCAGCCATTGCCACAAAATAAGAAAAACTTGCGCGGGTATCCTGGGGCCATAGGGGTTGTGCTGAATGAGGACTACACAAACACCACACCGTGTCACCCATTTCGTGCTCTAGCCACACGCCACACCCCGCATTCCCATGTTTAGTATCGCCTCGTTGTGACTCGGTCATTCTGGCTCGGCTTTTACCAACGGATGAAAATAAGCTAGATGAAATAATCGTCAAGCTGCTTTTTTGCGATAAGTGAGGCACATTTCGCGATTTCTTGCTGAGTTTTGCTGAGTAATGAAAATTTCGGTTTGGGGGTGATTGAGGGATAGAGGTAAATATCCTCAAAAAATATCCTCGGAAATTTTTTTTTTTTGTGGTTTTGTTTGTGGGTTAATAAAACACCCAGCCGAAATCATTGAACGGGACGCGTAGAATAGGGAATCATGGAAAGATAAGGGAAGGTGTGTGTGGGAGGGGGGGGGGGGTTTGTTTTGGAGGTTTTTGAGTGAAGGACATAAAATAAAGTTCGTTTTTGACAATTACAATTACTGACAATTACACTGCGTATGTAGCGTCATGCTATTTATCGTCATGTTAATGTTATGCCAGCTGCACCTATACAACACACAATGTGTTTGCTAATCTATCCTCAAAGAATACTTGTAAAAAAATCGGGCACTGCCATCGCGCCATGCAGACAGTTATTGTTTATTGTGTTTTCTTGTAGCTGGTTGTGCTGTCTGAAAGGCCTGTCGATTTATCTGTTGATTACTCTTCGCATACTTTATTATTCAAGCAAGGTTTGATATTTTGTAGAATTTTGTTTAGATGATGTAATATGCAAGTTGTAAAGCCACGCTAAATTATATTCAAGTTTTTTAAGGCTCTTTCTCTATATAATCCATACTCCATTAATAATGCCCAAAGAATCAAAAATTGCTCAAATAGTAGCCCAACACAAGCTAAAGGGTCCAAGCCAAGCTTTTGAAAGCATTGCAAAATTGTATGGCTGGTAAAGTGCCTAAAGTATTGCATACATTGGAACTATGTTCTGAAAATCCACAGATGGACAAAACATGTTTTTGGGGTTTTACACAATTGCCTTTAAAGCTATTGTAGGCTCCACAAAAATTCAAGATTCTTACAAATTTCTATAGTTCTTATTCATACAATTGGTCAATTCATGTAATAGTTTGAGCCCATCATCTTTCACTGGGCCTGAGAAATTAGCAAAATGCTGTATTTACAGGATAAAAGTGTAAAATTAGAGTTGCCTATAACTCTAGAAGAAATAAATCTAAGTTAATAAAAATTTATAGTTTTTTAAAGAAGGTTAAGGCTATATTGTGTTAAAACTTCGAGCATGAATCTTATCCTGGATCAGATATATTGAGGTCCTACTTTTGTCAACTTTTGAACGGTCCACCCGGTAATCAGTGGCTCTTTCTATTGCGCCTATAGGCTGTGTGCAGCGGCAGAATTTCTGCGCATTTCTGAAAAAGCGCCGTTTTCAAGGCATCCATCGCATTCAGCTCGCTATCATATCAGAGCACCGGCGAGAGGAAGAGACTAGAAATTTAGTGGCTTAGATTAGCTTCTCAAGATCAGCAACGCCATGAGCAACGAGAAACTGGACTGCCCCATCGAGCAGGCGGAGGAGGCCCCGCTCTCTGGTTTCTCTTTGCCTCCCAGTCCCTCTTTATGCCGCATTTTCCAGCGCAATAATCGTGTGCTGATAGGAAGGAATTGGTTGTAGCGGAGGCGAAGGCAGCGTCGAAGAAGAAGAGCTACACGGTGAATGTGAAGACGTCGGACGGGAAGAGCTTGGACGTGCCCCTATCTATCTGCCGCATGTGGAAAACCATCGACAGCATGATCAAAAGTGCTCTCTCCCTGCATTTTCACACTCTTTTGCTCCCTCTCACTTGCCTTATCTTGCAGACCTCAACCTCAGTGAGGCGGATGAGGAGAGCAATCCCATCTATGTGAACAAGGTCACCGCAAAGACCATGCGCAAGGTGAGTGAATGGCAGCAGAGCAGAGGGGTGAAGAGGGAATGGGATGTAGATAGTGGAGTGGTGCGAGAAGAAGAAGGATCATTCATTGAGAACACCAGTTGAATTACACATCCTCCATGGTGAAATTGAGGCATTGTCCCGTTGGAGACGAACAACTATTTCGGCAACAACGCCTATGCATCGCTCAAGGACTTCCTTCGCCAGGGCATCTGGAATAGCACAGGCGCAGGTACAATCATCCTCTCCCTTTACTCACTTTCAATTGGCCAATGATTGCAGAACCGGCGCCGGAAACGATGCGCTACGTCTGGTCCCTCTTCATAGCCGTGAAGCCGCTGGGTGCTTTCATGGGCGCCTTCAGCATCCCCTTCGTTTCCAGCCATTTCGGTAGCTGGCTGCTAGAGACAAGTCTGGGAAAGAAAAAGGAAAAAATGTAGGCCGATTGGGAGCGGCACTGTTTGCCATCCTCGTCTTCGCCATCCCCGGGCGCATCATGCAGATCTGCTCCGTCTTCGGCCACGGCTGGCCCTTCTTCATCGTCGGCTACTTCTGGAGCAGCTATGCCCAGGGTTCCAGAGGGATTGCGTAGTCACAAGAGATAGAGACTCAATAAGGTCATGTTTAGGCGTGAACACGGCCATTCTGCCGGTCTTCTGCAGCGAGGTGGCGCCGGCGTCCATCCGGGGGAGCCTGGGCATCATCTTCCCCCTGGGCCACGCGGCGGGGGCGGTATTCGGCAACGCCCTCGGCCTCCACGAGGTCCTGGGCACCCCGGAGCGCTGGTGGTACGCCATCCTCGCCTTCGCCTGCTTCCTCCTGCCCGCCGTCCCCTTCCTCATCTACCTCCCGGAGAGCCCTGCTGCTATTCTGGCCAAAGGGCTGGGCAAGCCAGACCTAACCCCTGCCGAGGACAAGGTTCTGCCCTCAACTCTTAGCCTAATCACCCTCAGCCTCAATGTCCAACAGGCTCACCGATCCCTGGCCTACTATCGCGGCCATGAGGACTCCAAAGAGGCTCTGGAGGCCTCCAAGCGGGACGCCTATCTCCTCTACTCACAGAAAACCTCCAGTCTCCAAACTCCTTGTCATGTTCTAGGGGTAGAGGCTGAGATGGGGATTGACAGCCTGGGCGGGTTGGATCGCGCTGCTGCGAGCGCCGGAGGTTCGGCAGCAGGTGAAGCTGGCCTTCGCAATCTTCCTCATGTACTTCCCCGTCCCCCTCGTCGGCTCCTACTCCACCCTCATGATGGAGGACGTCGGAGTGGACCCCATACAGGCCGGATGGAACACCCTCGGAGTCAAGGTACTTCTTGGCTCTCTTATTTCTCCCCTCCCTCCAATTGCCTGCATTCCTCCAGGTACTCAGCTTCATCACCTTCATCCTGTGCGTGTTTGTGACGGATCGCGTCTCCCGCCGTCGCCAGCTGCTCTTCTCCACCTTCTTCGTCCTCCTCTCCTTTGCCGCCCTCTTCGTCTTCGGCTGGCTGGCCAAAGCCCCCCTCCTCAGTCCCCAGCTTAGGTATTCCCTCAACACAGAGTAGGCATAGCCTGGGAGGAGAAGGGAGGAACTGTAGGGAAGGCTTCTCCTATGGCTTCATAGTGTCCTTCTATGTGCAACAAGCTGGACTGAACTTCGGCATACGACCACTCTACTGGATCATCGTCCCGGAACTTTTCCCCTACAAGCACCGGGCCTCCGGCAAGTCCCTCGTCAACGCCTCCATGAACCTCTCCACCATGATCATCAGCTTCTTCTTCTACCCTCTCCTCGTCCTCCTAGCCTCTTCCCAGCCTCAGTTCCCCCTCCTACAAACGTAGCATGGCCTTGCAGCATCACCTGGAGCACTGGATCTACTTTGTGCTGGCGATCCCGATCACGTGTGCCTACGTGTACCTGGCCGTGGCGTTCCCGGAGACGGGGGGGAAGGAGCTGGCGGACATCTACGAAGAGTTTGCCAGCGAGCAGCAGCCGCTCATCCCCGGCGAGAAGGGAGGCCAGAAGAAAGGCAGGCCTCTCTGCCACTTCTGCTACCCGCGTCGAAAGCCCTCCACCCTCTCTACTACCTCCAAGGAGGAAAAGATGTGATCCATGTATTCTCCCTAGTTTGTCGTCCCATGCTTTTGCTCGAAATGTGTAAAGCGGCATTTTTTGGGACGGCTGAAGGGCGCCTGCCGCGGAATGCAAGGCTGGAGGAAGCCAAAAGTCATGGGTGCAGAGGCCCTGCAGCATAGACTAACATGTGAAGCACGCTAGGCGCTCACTTTCTCAATTTAGGCATAGTCACGTGTTCCTTAAATTACCTCGACACCTTGTCGATTCCCCCGCTCCACTCACGATACACTAGAGGCTAGGTTGGAACGCCCTCACTTTTTGCTTGATCTGGATTCTCATACTGCTATTAGAACCAATTTTCTCGCCCTTCCCTTTCATAGCTTAAAAATTATCACAAAATTGTATTTTTTAAAGGCCAACAAAATATCGAAATGTTGTTCCATCTTTGCCTAGCCTCCTTGGCGACGGGAGCAGTGTGCGTAGGAGAGGAAAGCTGGACACAAGGCAGCCGCGTCATCGCTTGCTGGCTCTCCCAGGTTCTGCTACAGGCCCATAGGCCAGTCTCATTGATAGGCGTGAAGATTTGGGTGAGATGGGATGAGAAATGCTTGAGTCCCTCCCTGATACAGACAGAGGACAAGCGCGGCCTGATCTGGGAGGGCGCTCCTATGGACCAGCTCAACTGCACCGGCGTCCTCAACTGGGCCCAGCTGAAACGCCAAGAAGCCCCAGCCCCTCCACCAGTTACCAGCACCACCACAAGTGCCCCGTTTACGGTGTCGTCCCCAAATTGTCCCGTCTGGAACATGAAAGACCCCGAGTGCGTCCGCTATCTCTACCAGATCCTGCACAGCATCCACCTTTTCTAGTCGATTCTAGTCGAAGCCTCGCTAAACTCCCATTGAATACGCCCCGATCCTTCATTCTAGTCTCCCTCAACTGTCTTTCCTTTATCATGATTTGAGCTGTTGATTGTTGAAATGGGTCAGGAATTTACTTCGTTTGAGAAATTTATTCAATTGCTGGCCTCTGATAAACTCTGCTAATTTAAAAATAAATTTTGAAATGTAATTCATTGTCATTTTTCAGATTCCGTTTGAACATTGTGCTCCTTGTAGCAAAGCTGATGAAGGTGGAAGGCTGGAAGGAATTTGCGGGGTTGGAACGCTGTGTCTCTTGACAACAAGGCGATTAAGGGATGCGTCAAGGCACAGGCTGGGGCTGAGCTGACAGTGAGCAGAAGAAGAGAACAAAGAAGGGCCTCGGGAGGCCAAACGAGCTTGTTGCCCTGGACGAGGGGCTGGGAAGGCAGGGCAGGGAAGAGGTGCACAGCAGCCTTCACCTTCCAGCAGAAGCAGTCTTTGGGCCCGCCATGAGCGGCCTGTTCTGCCTTCTCTGCCTCCTACTTTCCCCGCTCACCTCCGCCCAGAGTTCGCCCACCTTCGCTTGAAATTTGATAAAGTAGCTGGATGACAACCTGGCAGGTGCACCGACAACAACCGGGGCGAAGACCTATGCAGAGAGCACGGGAGATGGTGGAGGGCGTGTGGGGGCCTACTGGAGCCTGAACGCGGGCGGAGGGAGCTTCGCCGGTCCTCCTTTCCCTTTCCCACCTCCTAAAGCTACCCTTAGTCTCTCCACCAGGCCAAGCACCAACTGGCGGTGGAAGTACGCCACCGGCCGGGGTCCCACTGGCCCCCAGCGCCGTCCTCTCCGACCCTGGCCTGGAGGCCCACGTGGAGGCCACGGCGGAGGCGGACCTTGCCGACCTCACCCTGCGGACCACCGGCGTTCCTTCTTATTTCATCAGCTGGGGCTCGGAGGGCACAGATGGGGTATTTGAGGCGGAGGGCTCCTGTGTGCAGATGAGTGGGTTCACGGATGGGGCGGACCTGTGCTTGGCCAATCCGGGCCAGTGCAACCTGAAGACCAGCAAGGGCTACGCCGGATTCAGCATCGGCCTCTGGCTCAACGTCCCCGCGGAACTGAACACCTTCAACAACTACGTCTTGGACACCGGTTGGCCCTAGTTTCTGTCCCCCATGGTCGGGCAGGGGAAGAGGAGCTGGGGGGCACTTGAAGGAGGAGACGAGTTTGGGAACGCGGGTGTGGCGGTGCGGTTGAGGGGATCGAGCGATGGGAGGAAGAACAGCCAGCGGATCTCCGTCTTGGTCTCCACGGGCGATCGATACTGGAAGGTCATCCTCAACGGCATGACGGTCACCAACACCTGGAACAACCTCGGCATCCGCTGGAGCCCCGATCTGGCCGACGATGGGGTGCCCAACGGTCTTCAGGTACACCTCTCTTCCTCCTCACTTTCACCCAGCAGATTGCAGTGGGCGATTCTAACATTACTGATCTCAGGGGATAGGACAAGGGATAGCTGTCCTACAATCCTCTGTCCCATCCCCTGAGATCAGTAATATTAGAATGGCCCTAAGTACAAAGCTCCACTGAGGTGTTCGTGAACGGGACGAGCGTGGCCTGGAAGCGAGGCCCGTACTCCAGCGGGGCGCCAGCAGCGTCGGTGGCGTTGGAGCGAGCGAGGCTGAGTCTCGGCTGCCGCCTGGACGGGTCGCTGGGGCTGCGCGGGA
The DNA here is from genome assembly GCA_030248095.1 of Ptycholaimellus sp. GST1_10. Taxonomy (NCBI): domain Eukaryota; kingdom Metazoa; phylum Nematoda; class Chromadorea; order Chromadorida; family Chromadoridae; genus Ptycholaimellus; species Ptycholaimellus sp. GST1_10. The sequence continues at coordinate 4,954 of JASANA010003411.1, read as the reverse complement.
AGTTCGACAACCTGGCCTTCTGGTACTGGCCGCTGCGCGACGACAACCACTTCTCCAACTCCGCCGACGGCACCGGCCAGCTCCTCTTCTTCCCCGGCAAACGCGCCTTCTCGTTCCCAACCCCATCCCCTCCTCTTTCAGCAGTCCGAGAGGGAGGCTGGGCTTGAGGTCGGTGTTCAGCACGGAGCAGAATCCAACGGCACGGCTGGGCGTCCCACCACCAGGCACCCTGCCAGGCGATCCAGGATTTGTGCCCTATCTCTACGACTACGAGCGAATGCTGCTGGCCAACAAGGTGGGCTGGAGCTGGAGGATTGGAGGATGGGTGGGGATGAGAAGCAGGCTGTTGGCAGGCATTGACGGACGAGAGTTTCCTGGACGACCGCTCCCCGGCGGAGGAGGGGGACTGCGAGCCGGAGAACCCCAGCAGCTGGAACAACTTCGGCCATCCCATGGCCTGCGCCGACACCCGCAAGGAGCTCGAGAACGCTCTCAACTACGACGAGAAGTACTCCGGCCCCACCCTCGTCCGCGCCATCATTCGTACCATCAACCGGAACAAGCTCAGCGGTTCCTCCTCATCCCTCCTCCCGCTCCTTCCTTCTCAGCAAATGTCGCTCAGATGGGGACCTGGACTACATCTCCGGCGAGCCCCTCGCCAAGGCCAAGGAGAAGCTGCTGGAGGACATCGCCGCCAACGTCGGCCTCGGATGGGACAACAACGGCAAATACTACGCCGTTCACTGCTTTCTTTGCTAGCTACTGGGAAAGAAGGAGGAGGAATTTGAGTGGCTGGCGTTTGCGGTGAGCCAGCTGCAGCTGGAGGAGTACGCGGACTACTGGAAGGAGCGGATGGTGGAGCGGAAGGAGCTGGGCCTGAGTCACTGGCTGCGGGCGCTGACGGAGCTGAACATGGCCATCGCGGGGAACATGACAAAGAACGAGGCCATCCTCGTAGAGTCCAACCACACCGTCACCTCCGTCATGCGCACCGTCAAGAGCATGGTCACCTCCGGCGTCTTCTTCCCCGACTACACTCTCGAAGCTGCTGTCAGTCCTCTGCTCCATCCTACTCACTTCCTTTTGCAGCTATTCAATGGCAGCGAATACCTGGGGCCTCTGGACTTCACCAATCCCCTCCTCCCCACCTTCCCCAACTATAGCGGGCCTCTCAACGAGGTCCAGGCTGTGCTATGCGCTGCAGTGGTTGCAGTGTCTTTGCTGTATTGCATGAAATACGTTACTTTGCTCTGATTTGTAGAGCTTCTTTGATTTGTAGAGCTCTATGAGAGAGTGAAAAGAAAAGTAAAGCAACGCAGGGTGGAGAGATCTACTACCAGTTCCCGGAGAAGCGAGCTGAGACGTGGGGCGACGTAAGCGATTGGATCCGCTTCCCCATCGGAGCGTTCGACGGATGGGAAGGTTCTCATCTCACAATCACCCCATTCCTTCTGCATCAGCAAAGTATTGCAGATCTGGAAGCGGACATTCGAGTGGTCACCCAGATATTCAACCAACTTCACCTCAGCTGGCCAAGCTTCCTCGACTCCCGGTTAGCCTCTGCTCAGCAGTTCCGGTTATGCCATGTCCTTGCGCTCATGTTTCATTTCTTCAGGGTGAACTCAGAAGGTATGGACAGCATGAACTTTTTCCTCAACTCCCGCGTCATCAGCCTCATAGCAGCACCGAACATGACCAACTACGCTGTCCTAGAGCAGTATCCAGTCAGTGTAAGTCTAGTCCTTCCCTAAATGGGGCCAGAATAATGACAAGACTGCTTGCAGTTCCAACTGGAGCACCGCCGACCGCAGCCTGACCTAGTGTTCCGGAAGGGGGCGATGGTCTGCGTCCACTGGGTCTTCAACGCCGCCAACAACTCCATCGGGGCCTGGGACACGGAGGCTTGCAGCCTCATCGAAACCAACGACACACACTCCACCTGCCAGTGTCGCCATCTCGTCGCCGCCTCCAACGTCGCCCACTTCGCCATGCTTCAAGAGGACCACAAGCCCGTTAGCTCATCAACTCTTAGGGCAGTCGGCTGGAGGGGCTGAAGGGAGAAAGAAGGAAAAGAATGGAAAAAGAAAAGGTACATACATCACCTTTCAGACACTAATTAAATAGGCCAGGGAAGGCAATAAGGACTTTGAGCATACCTATTTGGTTCATTCCAGAACGGTTACATCGGGGATGCCGGCTACACCTTCTGCTATGCGCTCTGCGGCGTCTCAATCTTCGCCCTCCTAGTCTTCATCCTCATTGTCGCCAATCACAAGTTGAATTTCGTTTATTTTTCCCAGATCAATTTGTAAAATGTTTCCAGCCGACTGCACTACGAGCAGTGGATCGTAGCGCTCAACCTAGCGGCAGCGCTGATGATGGCCCTCTCCACCTACCTTCTCACTCTTCACGCCCACGAGCATCGAGTTATAGACACAGAAGCTCAGGCCTAGCTGTGAATGGGATGGTTTTCAGCGCACCTGCATGTACGTCTCCATCTTCCTCCACTACTTCTACGGCGCCACCTACGCCTGGGCTGGCTGCATGGCCCATTTCATCTTCCGCGCGGCCTCCACCGGGAAACTCTCCGGCATCCTCAACTACTACTGTCTGGCCGGCTGGGGCCTGCCCGCCATCCTCGTCACCACCGTCGCCATCATCGATGTCACCCTTTACGGTCAGCCTCCTCCATCTTCCTCCCTTCTCTACCACCCCTTTCTCTAGCCCTTGATTCGAATAAAAGCATTATAAGCCTAGTGCAATTGGCTTAGGAGTGGGCGAGCGTTGCCTTGGAGCGCAGACTGGGTGGTTCCTGTACATCTTCGTGGCGGTGAACATGCTGAGCGTGATAGCCGAAGCCATCGTTGCCATCATTGGCATCGTCAAGCTGGGCAGCGCTCAGCTGGAGAACCCCGAAGATCGCGGAGACCTCAAGTCATCCCAATTTTCCTTCTCATCCATAGGTTTTCAGACTGGTCCAGATTGTAGGTTCGCGGGCGTGGGCCTCATCGCGTTCTCCATCTTCAACGTGATGCTGTGGCTGCTGGTGGTGGTGATCTACCTGGCCCCCGTGGACTCCATGGGGCCGGACTTCCTCTGGGAGTTCCTCAACAGCCTCCAGGGCATCGCCATATTCGCCTTCCTCGGCCTCCTTGCTCCCACCTTCCGCTCCTCCATCTCCTGCTGCCGCAAGAAGAAGGACCCAGTCGGACCTTTTTTCATTCTTTCTCATTTCCTTACCCTCTTCATTCCATCTCATTCTCATTCTTCCTTCACTCTTCCCTTCCTTCGTCTCGTGAAGTAGAGAGACTTACTTGGGCGAATGGGAAGGATGGGCCCCTGCTGAACCTCTACGGGGAGCGAAACCTGAACGGAGACTCCTTGCGAGCCCCGCGGCCCGTGGACCCTGCCTCTACCAGCTCTCCCTTCCTCGTCAGCCTTTCTCTTTCTAATCATCGTCCTGTACCCGTGTCTCAGTCTGAGTTTGCCCTTGAAAGCGGGACAAGGAAGCGGCCAGGAAGAAGTCCAAGAAGAAGAAGCGACGCGCCGTGGGGCCTTCCTCCGACGACTTCGCGGCCAAGCTCCGCAAGCGCATGGCCGACCACTACGTCCCGACCGTCAACTAAATCCTCCAACCTACTAGTGTGCTAGCTTAGGTGGCCTATCAGTTGTGCCTCTTTTCTGCTGACTGATGGTGGGCGAGCTGTGACTGAAGGAGTTGCTGGACGATTCGGATGAGGAGGACGAGGAGGTGGACTACCGCCAGCGACGTCGCCATCAGCATCTGCGCGACTGTCGAGAGTTCTACCGGGCCCGTGAGGCCTACCTCCAGGACCCACTCCACCTCCCGCCCCCCTCCACCGCCGACTCCACCCTCCAATATTGATCGCCTACCTCTCTTACGCTTTCCCTATGCACACAAGGAGAGCCTAGGCCTAGAAAAGCAAGGATAAAATGCTAGGCCTAGGCTCTCCTTGCTCCGAAATTCGTCTTTATTTCTTCCTCTTCGCCCATTCATACAAGGAAAGCCTAGGCCTAGAGAAGCAAGGATATTATGCTAGGCCTAGGCTTTCCTTGGCAGAATGAGGGTGTGGAGGGGGCAGCGGCCTGTCCAGCATGGTACTGTGTGGTGATTGAGTGACAAGGACCGCCGCTGTCTGCCCTCCACCCCGAGGAGCTTGCGAAGATTGGGGGTAGAGGAGGAGAACGGGCGGACTGCGGAAGCCTCCGCCCGCGCTTCTCCTCTCCAATCCCCGAATGGCTGCTTTGTTTTCCGCCACCACCAATCATTTTGTACATGACACTGGTCCTGGCGGCTAACCTGGCAACCTAATGCGCCGTTGAATAAAAATGACTGAAGCAGGAGTGAATCGATACAAAGGTGGGAAGGTAAAGAGAGGTAGCGTGGTTTTGTTTCAAATTTGAATTAATCGAATTCCTCTTCAAACTTTTCGTTGCACGCCAACTAGAATGTAGGACAGATAAAACCCGTAGATTGGAAATAAAATAATCATTGATCAGTATTCCCCAAACAAATCCACGAGGGAGGTCTCTGGCGTCGTCAAGCGCTTTCTCCTGAATCAAACCTGGGTCAGCTTGCTATTCAAGCAGCTAAAAGTCAACGTTCGTGGCCTGCGCGTAGACATAAACGGTGAGGAGGTGGATGTAGTTCGAGCTCCGGTACGCCCCGGCGGCGAAGGCTTGGGCGGCGCTTTAGGTCTAGCAGATCGCGGGCGGGAGCTTTGCCCATTTCGTCGTCGGTTGGCAAACTCTTGTCTTCAATCCCTTCTGCTCTTTTCTCCTCCAACCAGCAGAAAGGAGCTAAAGCAGACCGCCGTCTGGCTCTGGTCAAAAGTTGCCGTCTAGTGCTCTCACTCATGGGCCTGGCGGCCTGGCCTGAGGTGCTGCTGATGCGGGTGCGGCGGCGACGGAGGGAGCGAGAGGCTGGGCGAGG
>JASANA010003410.1:0-13133 GCA_030248095.1 Ptycholaimellus sp. GST1_10 | reverse complement strand
TGACCGCGGAGCGGCCCGAAGGGCCGCTCCGCGGTCTATAGAGGTTACTGACTTTTTGTCCTCATATATATATATATATATGTCCGGATCTGGAAATGCTGTCCACGGGCGAATTCTCAACGGATTGGGACAAACTTTTTTTTCCTGAAAGGTAATGCTATTTTAGGAAGATCTGGAGGGGTAGACTCGGAATTTGAGCATTTGAAACATTACTTTTTTGGGTAGAAAGGTTGAAAAATGGGGTATGCTGTAAAATGCTCAATTCTCAACGGATTTTGACAAACTTTTTTTCCCTGAAAGGTAATAATATTTTAGGAAGATCTGGAGGGGTGGAACTGATCCCGGAGCATTTGAAACATTACTTTTTTGGGTAGAAAGGTTGAAAAATGAGGTATGCTGTAAAATGCTCAATTCTCATCGGATTTTGACAAACTTTTTTTTCCCTGAAAGGTAATAATATTTTAGGAAGATCTAGAGGGGTGGAACTGATCCCAGAGCATTTGAAACATTACTTTTTTGGGTAGAAAGGTTGAAAAATGGGGTATGCTGTAAAATGCTCAACTCTCAACGGATTTCGACAAACTTTTTTTTCCCTAAATGGTAATAATATTTTAGGAAGATCTAGAGGGGTGGAAATGGTCCCAAGGCATTTGAAACATTACTTTTTTGGGTAGACAGTTTGAAAAATGGGGTGTGTTGAGAAATGGTGAATTCTCAATGGATTTGGACAAACTTTTTTTTTGCTGAAAGGTATTAACATTTTAGGAAGATCTGGAGGGGTGGAACCGGTCCCAGAGCATTTGAAACATTGCTTTTTTGGGTAGAAAGGTTGATAAATGTGGTATGTTGAGAGCTCCGCGGTCACCTATTGCGCTCTGCGCCATATACTTGTTCATTAAAGTAATTTCAAAAAGTCAAAAAAGGTGGGGGAGAGCATATGGTTAAGAGAGGCGACGGCTAAAAGGTAAGCAGTATAATCTAGAAGAAAACATTGTTTAAAACTGGTCGAAATATCAAGGTCGAGGGTTCGTGGTTTGTAATGAAGCAAAAATACACTTGCTGGGTATTCGTAGGGAGACTGCAGGCAAAAGAGTGGGGGTTTTTATAGTGCTAATGGCAAGGAATTTGAACACGTATACGGCGCAAAGCGCAATAGGTGACCGCGGAGCACACCCCCTTCCACCTTACAATATCAATGCATGGAATTTCGTCACTCAAAAGAGCAAGTCTTTGGTTTCTCAACTATTTTCAAACGTAAGCACAGATTTAGAAGCAATATATATGACTTGTGAATCAAAAAACCAAAGTCTTCTGTGCAATTCTCAGCCGTTCAGCTGTTACTGATTATTATTGATGCTATTGCCATGTGTGAAAGTTTGTGGCTCAAGAGGGTAAGTCTGTGGTTTCTCAACCATTTTCAAAAGTAAGCACAGATTTGGAACCGCTATATACGATTTGTGAACAAAAAACTCAAGTCTTCTGTTCAATTCTCAGCCGTTCAGCTGTTACTGATTATTTATGCTATTGCCGTGCATGAAAGTTTGTGGCTCACGAGGGTAAGTCTGTGGTTTCTCAACCATTTTCAAAAGTAAGCACAGATTTGGAACCGCTATATACGACTTGTGAACAAAAAAACTCAAGTCTTCTGTTCAATTCTCAGCCGTTCAGACGCAATATAGGAAAATGGTGATTTTCGGGAAAAAAAATTTTCCTACTCAGGAAAGTAATGTTTCTAACAGTCCGGTACCAGCACCACCCCCCCCAGGATCCAAGCGGCACATTTTAGCTTTCAGGAAAAAAAAGTACATTTTATATGTGATTTATATGTGCAGTGATATGGGGGTTTGATTGGAGTATTAGCGTAATAGTAAAGATTTGGGTAATAAATGGAGGCAATGATCTGGTAAGACTATATGGAACAATTCAGCATAGTTTAAGATGTGGGCTGCATGGATCCTGCTACACGGGTGATCAGCTATTTTCATGCATCGGCCTCTTTTGGTCTGCTGATTCTTGTTGATCTCTCAAACACCCTCCCCCGAGTGGCCAAATTACAGCCACACCAAGTGAAAGATACACCTGACTGTCCTCTAGGGACATCAAAAAAGGAGCCCAATCAAAGGAGGTCAGAACGCCTTAGAAGTACGCAGGGTTGCTTCAGCGGCATGGAATAGTATGAATAATGAGTACAACCTAGCCAAAATGAGTACCCTCCCAAAACTGCGCAGAGCTGAAACATTGGAAAAACTCATATCTTCAATGTTTTAAGCATGTTCCCATTATCTATTTTGATATTTACTTGTTGACACAATGCTGGATGATATATGTTTGATTGTTGTATCATACTTGGTTCTTCAGTAATAGTGAAAGGCTTATTGTGATGTACTTTAACATGCCACTGTACCTTTAATTTCAATAAATCCATGCTTTCATGTGCCAGAAATACTGTCAATGGGCGAAAAGATAAGCATAAGAAATTTGCCAATGGCAGCCAAGTGTAGTGTTCCGAAAACAGCAAAAGGCCAATAAGAGTTTGATTGTCAAATGACCCAGATGTTGTTGTGGTAGATATGGTTGCGTTACACTGTGCTGCATTTGCTATTCCCATGCTTAATATTGCTGAAAATGAACCAATTTCTTCATTTGGCAAATATGGTTGATTCAGCGTTTTACCATGAGCTTTATTTAATTTTGGGGTCATGTGGGCAATATGAGACTGTATTTGTTTTCTTACATTTTTCCATTCAGGCAAGCTTGAATCACTCCATCCAACAGAAATTAAACTCGTTGTGATCATTGTAGCACCACGGACAATATTTGAATCATCAAAAAGTAATGGCGTTATTAACTTTAGTGCTTCAGTGCTTCCTGTACCTGCAAAGCAAAATGCTAGAGCAAATACCCCCATATGGACAGTAGTTACATAACAAAGGAACAATAATATTTTTGCATTCGTCTTGTGGCTGTTTGAAAAGAACTAAACCTAATGCTACTCCTGCTGCTTTGCGCACATGTTTACTTTGATCAGTTGCAGCCATTAAACAAAGTTGCTTTATAATAAAAGCATTGCCAGTGCCAACATAGGATGTTCCAGCAGCTAATGCACTACCACGTTGTAAATTTTGGTTAGATTCATTTCATAAGGTTTGAATGACTGTTTGTGATTTTTTTTGATTTCACCAGTGTATAAGTGCTAATGCAATAGCAATACCAGATTGAATTTTTTGGCTATTTGTTTCAAATCCAATTTGAACTAGACGATGATGTATCTTATCTCCTGACCCCAGCATGAGGAGACCTGTTCCAATGGCACCAGCCATGCCCAAAACAGCTGTATCGGAATCTGCAAACAGTGGTGCATCATGTTTTTCCTTCATAGTTGTGGATAAAGAATTGATCAAAAGGATTTCCAAAATATCTTGTCTACATAGACCCATAGCTAAAACACCAATGCCCATGCATACACCAACCCGATGAGGAATGGAATTAAGCTTAGCACAATTCAAAAGATAGTCTAAGACAGGTTGATAAGAGGTGTTGGCACAAAGCAGTCCTAGTCCAAATAAGCCACCTCCCTGTGTAAAGCTATACTCATTAATTCCAAGTCCATTTGATCCTGTGGCAAGTTCATCATGTGGGAGAACGTCTTGGAGTGACTCAATTGCATTCAGGTGATTATATCTATAAAGTATCCCCAATGTTGAACTAGTGGCAAATTCATGCCATTGAGTGGCTTTGTTCACCCATGGCAAATTGTATTTCCAGAGCCCATATTCATTAATGCATATGCCATAAGTGTTGCAGTGTGTGCTATTTGATTAGGTATTTGACAGCATCTTTTAATAAAACCATCATTTGAGACCTTTATGGAATCGTCTGTTGAGTTGGCTGTGTAGAAATGTTGAAAATATTTATTTAAATAGTACCCATTCAGTATGTTAAGAAAACACCCATCTGAAGAAGAGCCTAAGTGTCTGATCACATCTTGTATAAAATGAGAAGGATGGTTGTCTTGCAAATCAAATGCAGCTTGATATGCATATGTTTTGTTTTCTTTTAAAAGCTCATGAAGCTGTATACTGACTTGAACGGGATCTTGAAACAGGACAAATGTTTCCATATATGAAATCCAGTCATCATGATTCTTGAAAAATGTCATAATTACTTTGTAAAATGTATGTTTTGTACTAATGTTGATGGGGTAGTTTGCCAAAATGCATTTTGTGTATCTTGCCAGACCTATTTTTTCAGTTAAGGATAATAATGGGTTGCTGAAAATTTCATTGATATAATAGCTTTCTCCACATTCAGTAGAATAACCAATGATCTCATGCCAGTGACAGCCAACTGCAGATATAGTCATAACCTGTTTACTTAATGCTCAAAAGCAGCTTCTTCAGAAGTACCCCATTTACTTTTACCAATAGATACATCTATATAACGATCAAGTCCATGAACCATTCCTTTATCCACAAAAAGCCTGAAACCTTCTTTAAAGACCATTTCTGGTGCTCGAACTGCAAATTTTAATGATGCATCATAATCCATGGAGGCAAGGTGGTAATGTATTTTTGCTATTAGGATATTTCCAACATTTTTTGTTTCTGTAGACAATGATGAATTTGTGGATGCTAAATGGTTCAGACGATCTGTATGAGCTGCTATTTCAAACCACCATTCATGGCAAATCTTGTTCAGCTGATGTATTGCTTCTTCTTGAATAGGTTCTAGTTCATCATACAGCATTGCTAAATAAAGGCGACTTCCAGGTTGTGATATATAGTTATGCATCTTGCCCAATTTCACGGATTTCTGATACTGAATAATTTTAATAAAATATAACATAATTTTTTATAATGATAAAACTTTTTATAAGGTTCATACTTTTTAAATGTTTTAAACTAACCTGCCTTGCCTTTTTTATGCTCTTCACTCCACCATTCAATTGCAAACAGTTAGTTCTTCCCAGCTATTGGTGGGCTTTAAATCTGCGTTAAACACAATGACTTCATTGACTGCCCTTTGCGCATTGTGGCCACCATTCTGAGGTCAAAAATGAGGCTGAGGGGTAAGTTGAACTTTTCCAACATGTAAAAACGCATGCAAAGCTTAATTATACACGTATAATAAGGGTACAAAGCGCACCGCGAAGCAAACGCTACCTGACCAAAATTTATATTTGAATAAATGAAAATTCGTCACTCAAAAAGTCAGTCTGTGGTTTCTCAGATTAAGAATATATGACTTGTGAATCAACAAACCAAAGTCGTGTGTGCAATACTCAGCCATTCGGCTGATACCACAACAAACTGATTCAAATTCCTCTTTGCATAAAATTTCGTCACTAAAAAAAGTAAGTCTGTATCATGACCTTCAGGCCGCTCCGCAGTCAAAAATAACTTTTTATAGTCCGATTATATGTACCCAGCACTGGTCCCACTCCAGTTTTTCCATGACACCCGAACCTGCTCGACATCATCATTCTGCAACCGCCGAATGCTAGTGTATAAATAAAGCTCAGTGATGGCATTCCTTATATGCTAATATAGCCAAACCTAGCCAGAAATGACTCATGGTCAGCAAATTCTCGGTTGAATACGTTGAGCATAGGAAAAACGCTTAGGATAAGTCAATGGCTTCAACATGTGTTTTATGGCATTTTTTGGAAAACCACCAGCTAGATTTCTGAGTGACTTTGACGTGAATATACGGCGGATGACCAGAATCATCTCCAAGAATTTTACTGACCAAACAGGCCGGTGTAGGATCAACCAAGAGTTCTTAGGTGGCCTTGACTTCCCTGCCTAGGAAAGGCCACCGTTATACTTGTTATTTTAGTTACTATTCAACGTTTGTCTCAGAATGCCATAACACATCTTCTGGAGATTTTGTCTACTATTAATGACTTATTTTTAGTCCAAATGTATGAGTTCAGAGTGAAATTTTCACAAGATTTATTGATAAAATTAGACGGCATTGACAACTTATCTATAAACTTGAATTCAAAAGTTTGGCAAAACATTTTTCTAAGACTGTATGCTCAGATTTTTGTGCTGATTGTAGTCCGAAACCAAAGGTTTGCCAGAACATTATTCTGGGACTGTATGATTTGTTTTGATTGATTTTTTTGGTTTTGATTTCATGGGGTCAAGGTAGGAGTTGCTCTTGGTGATGTAGGTATTCATGGAGATCTCATTGCGGGCCTTCAATCCTGTGGGGATGCGGCCTGCAGATCATGATGGCTTGGCCTTAGGCTTGAAGGTGACCAGGGTGAAGGTGCAGTCCTCGATGCAGAAGCCGTGGGGGGCGGCGCCCCCCCCCCCCCAACCCCCCCCCCCCCGGGGGGGGGGGGGGCGGGGGGGGGGGGGGGGGGGGGGGGCCGCCCCCCCCCCCGCCCGCCCCCCCCCCCCACCTCCACCCCCCCCCCCCCCCGCGCGGGGAGGGGGAAAGAGGTGAAAGGGGGGGGGGGGGGGGGGGCGGGGGCAACCAGGGGGGAGGGGGGGGGGGGGGGGGGGGGGGGGAGGAAAAAATAATTTATAACTGGAGGTCTTAGGCGGGCGGGGTGAGAAGAACACGAGGGCACACAAGTTGACAAGCGGAGCGGGAATGGACAAGATCAGTGCGCAGGGCCTGAACACCACCAAGAATTTTTGGTTTGAAGGTAGTAAAAGCGTTTTCCAACTTCAACCCTGCGCCAGCTTTTGATGTGGACTAATGGGACTGCACTAACTGTGCCTTACAGATCAAGAAAAAACGACGCCATAACGGATTAGAGATTTTCCAGCCTTCAATACCACTCCAGATCAATTTTGAAATCGATATCATGATATATTTAAAAATGGTATGATTGATTTGATATTCGCGATTAACCAGGAAGACCAGGATCGTGTTCTAGAATACTTAACAAATCCATGGAACTAATACTCACGCTGCTACAATACGCAAATCAAATCACCATAGGTTGCGGACAGTCCTGACGCGTGATCCACGCGAGGGACTGAAGGTCACCGTGACTGCCTCAACGTTTCAAGCAAGCAGAACACTGATGATCGTCAAGACCAATGGAGGAAGAACAGAGCCTGCATCTCTACAGCTGCGCTCCATCTTTGCCCGCTAGAACTGTCATGACTGGCTAGCTACGGTTTTTCCAGCAATCCCCATCCCCACCTTTTTCCCTTGCAATCTATAGGCTACAAACACAACAAAATTCCGTATTACAATATAATTACTTGATATATATATATATATATAACGGGTGTTGAGGGGGGTTGTGTCTGACTGCCGGGTGAGCGCATGAAAAGGGGGGGAGGCAGGCAGTCATTGTTCTGCTGAAAACAGGATGCGAAGGCTCTGCTAAATAGAAGTGCTTTCTCGGACATCTCTGTGACTAGGCGGGGGGAGGCATTGGAGGGCTCAGGAGGGGAAGGGGGATAAAGAAGAGGTGGATATCTGTTACTTTTACGCCCTGTACGAGCAGAAAAATAAGTGGAAGATTTCCTGCCTGTCTTGGCTTGGGAAGGTTGGTTGAAGAGGCTTTTTTGAACGTTGCTACATCCTCCCTGATGGCCCGTTTGCAAGCTCTGGCTAGCCTGGAGAAGCGGCGTTTAAGGGAAGCGGATGAGTTCCTAATTGGGTAGAGTCTGCGTTTTGTTGCCAGAAGGCTCATGGTGGGTGAGCGAAGGGCCTCGAAATGGGCAGAGGAAGTAGATGGAGGGGGTAAGGCAGTTGAATGAGCTAGAAAATTTCCTCTTTTTCAATCACAGGTTAAATAAACATAAGACTATTTGGGTTAGTATAACCCACTATATCATAATTTCATCCAATTCATACAGGGGCATGCATGCATGGATGTAAAGATGACGTTGGTGATCAGCTGCTTGTTCACCACAGCTTGGTGGAAGCCCATAAATAACAGAGAGAAGAAAAGGGGCACCAGTACCATAATCTACACCACAAATTGTCTCTATTGCTCTGTTTGTGAGACCAAATACCCTTTACACTGCCTCGATATGAAGCTGATGATGACCTAATTGTTCACCACGGCCTGGTGCAAGCCCAAGAAGATCAGGTGAAAGCAAACATACTCAATCATCGTAATTTATATCCAAAATTACCTATATGTTGCTTTTTTAGGTAAAAAAACCCTATACAAAGCCCTCGCAATGAAGTTGATATTGACCTGCCTGTTCACCACGGCCTGGTGCAAGCCCATGAAGACCAGGTGGAAGCAAATGGGCACCATAATCGTTATCTATCTATGTCTAGCCTAAAAATACATATATGTTGCGTTTAAGGCCAAAAAACTCTATACAATGCCTCGAGATGATGAAGTTTATGACAACATGCGTGCTCACCATGGCCTAGTACAAGCCCATGAAGACCAGGTAGAAGCAAACGGGTGCAAAAATCGTACTTTACGTCCGTGCTGCTGTTTTTGTTGCCAATTATTTCCAAATAAGACATACTTGTCAATAAATGAAAAAAATTAAAAAAACTAATTCAGTTTTATTTTTTATAGTCTAAATCATTGATAACTGAGTTATCATAAACATTGTGCTATAAAAATTGTATTCGTTGTCATGATTGCAGTTTCAAAATTTTGCATGACATAGTTTTTTAGTCTTGTTACCAAATGATCATTCAATAATTTCTGTGAACATTCAATAATTTCAGAAAAGGTTATTAACAAAATTGACAAAACAGAACTCAAAGTTAATCGCAAAATTTAATTTAAGCAAAAAAATTAACCCAAAAATATCATAATTTGGACTAGAAACAAACTAAACTATTTCTTGACACGGGGCGAAATTTCTTTGATTGCCAAATCCAGCTTAGCTGCGCAATTGAGGTGCAAACTGTTAAAAAGCTTGATAAAAGTCGTCACAGCTGTGTTGTGATTTTCCATGTCTTTTGGTAGTTGGTTCAATATATTTTGCACAACTACCATGTGTTCATTGTGTTCTTTAGTTCTTGCTTCTTCAGCTATTTTTAACTCTGGGTGTTTTAAACCTTTATCTGATGCTTTTACAATCGCTCTATCCATTTCCAACCGGCGTTTTTCCAAAACCACTCGTTCCTTCTGGTAAGCTGTAAATCTGTTTTGTAACCATTCCTCAAATATCATGATAACCTGTTCATGTACATCTTTGCAATATGCACGTTCGTAATACCCCATATCTTGTTCTGTTTTAGCCATAATTTCAAGTGATTGTGTGTATAGAGAGTTTGGAGGTAACCCAGATGCGGTACTTCCAAGTTCTTCTACTACCATTAATTTCCCAGAACCTTCAAAACATTTGAGATGTTTCTTTATTGCATCTGTTAAATTTCTTGTTCCTTGCCCACATGCATCCATTATGTGACAACTCTGCTGAAACTCTGCGGGGTATTGGGATACCATTGCTTTATTGATCTTCTCAGCTATTTGTTGCTTCAATACATTAGAAGACCACCATTTATCGTCAGTTGCAGGATTGTTTGGCTTTACATTGGAAGCCCTGTTTTCCATTTTGATTATTAGTGGTTTTAGTGATAGTTTTCTGATGTAGCTAAGAAACTTTGGTGTGGAGTGGGTTTTTACATTGGGCATAATAATAATTACATAATTACTTAGTAACATGAATTATAAATAATGGTAATAAATTGTCATTTTGTTTTGTGAATAAGGAGGTGGGGGCAGGGTAAAGTCTGGGTCTCGTCTTCTCCACTGCCTTGTTCGATCTGGATGTGGCTCTGTCTTTCATGCCAACTGCATTCACGCCGGCCCAAAAGAATGACTGAAAATGCGAAAAAAGAAGCAGCTGGACTCCTACACCTGGTTCACCTGTCTTCAGGGCGGAATCAGGTGATAATTTGGGCTTGTTCAAGCGCATCTTCATCAAAGGCTTCCTCATCATGATTAATGCCACGGATTAACAGGAACCAGGGACATGAAGTTTCACTTCGTCAGGAATTTCTTAGTCTATCGCGACCTGTTTCCTCTCAGACTTATGGTTCCTGACTAACAAAGCTGTTTCCTCCTTCCTCCTGTTGTTTCCATACATTTATATGCTGAAGAAAGACGAAGTACCGTCTCATTAAGCCCCCGTTCCCTATGTAACTATGGATAATTGCAAATTGTCTATTGTAATCGTTTTTATTTATTGTGTGATTTATAAAACATTATAAAATTACTTTTCATCACTTAATGTTGTAAAATATTATGGCTTTTTATTGTGTGATTGGCATTTTCTAGCTTGTTTTATTCCAGTTTGGAAACTACCCGTAAGATATAACAACTTAACAAGCACTTAAACAACCTCTAGACCAAAATGAATAATAGGTGAAAACTAAATGCAAAATCATTTATAGTATTTTTACTAAACCAAAACCAATCGATATTGAATTGGAAAATTACGAAATGCAAATCATTTATAGTCCCAGCATGGCAAAAGAACCAGTCGATACTGAATCTGTTGATAAACTGATGAAGCCTAGGGAGGTCGGAAATTGCCGGCTGGTGAATGATGGTTAAGATACCATAGTTATGGTTATGAGTGCGCTCCACTTCCACCGCCACTGATATATGAAGAGCTGACTGGGGAGAGGAATAAGCGAAGGAAGATAAAGACCACTGCCAAGGATGCCTCCAAGGCCAGCAAGACCGCCGCCAAGGCCAGCATGGCCACCGCTCAGGCACTGATGCTGAAGTGGCCCCGCCATTAGCCAAGGAGTAGGGGCTGAGGGTTGCGGTGGAAGATCAGCTCATCACTGCCATCGACTCCTACAAGTCTGTATCCGAGGACCGTCCACGCGTTTCTCTTCATTTTAGGAATATTACACTTGAAGGTATGCTGACTGATGCTTTTAATGTACATGCGTGATTGAATATTGGGCTGGCGCGAGGGAGCAAAGCGAACCGTCAGCGCCCAGCCCCTCTTTTCGACCCAGGTGTATGTACGTTTTGGGGGTTTTTGCTAGATCTCAATTTTGATAATGATGCTGCTTGTAACAGAAAGCTCCAATCGCTATAATTTTTGACCGCGGAGCAGCCCGAAGGGTCCGTCTGTATATATATATATATATATATATATATATATATATATATATATATATATATATATATATATATATATATATATATATATATATATATATATATATATATATATATATATATATATATATATATATATATATATATATATATATATATATATATATATTTATATAGCATAAGTAATATATATATATATATATATATATATATTTATATATTTATATGTGTTATTTAGATGTGCAAGGATCTGGGGGTTTGATTGGAGTATTAGCGTAATAGTAAATATATATATATATATATATATATATATATATATAGGCGGACAGACGGACAACAATTGGGGTAACTGTTAAAGTGGGCCGGGGCCGCCCGCCGCTCCGGGCAGGGCGCCAGAGCTCCTCCGGCCTACGGGCATGGGTGCTACGGCCCCTATGCTTCGCCTAGCATGCTTCGCATGCTAGGCTACGCTCCGGGGCCTCCGCACCCATGCCCTCCAGCCTCCGGAGCTCTGACTGCCCTACCCTTCGCGGCAGGTGGCCTGCGGCCGCGCAAAAAATAAATTATAAATAGTAGTAGTATTCATTCAAAATAATAAGGTATATGTTACAAAACAGCATTTTCTGACATGTCTGAGGGTATATTATGCTGTAAGGGTTCGTTCATCATCTTTACATTTGCACACTTAACAGTGAAACTGCCATTTGTTTGAAGAATTGATTTTGGTGGTTGAAGATTAGAAATAGTTTTGTGTTGCAGTCAATGAAGACTTGAAATTCCAATAACATCTCTTGCCATTGATGGGTGAACATCACGTCTATCATTAGGATTGCATTTCTCTAAACACCTGGACAAAACTTCAGATGTCATGTTAAGATTGTTTTATGAGTTTTAGGCAAAGTGGGTCGTTCTATTAGTGCTTGGAATTTACCATGTGAGCCTATAAAAATATATCTTGCATACTTCTTGTTTCAAAATTGAATGCCATTTATTGCAATAATTCGATCAAGCAATTGAAATGCATCGAAAGCCACACTATCAGGTGATAAATCAGAAACTACAACATCACACGAATGGTAGCTTAAAGTTAGACCTAATTTCCTTGTGGGTTGCTTAAGCCAGTCAACTGCAATAACATAATACGCATAGCCTTCTCGTCATTTCAGGAGTGTCTCCCAGCAATCAGGCACTGGCATTGGTGTCAAATCTTTAGGCAATGTTTCCATTTGGTACTTTTTGGCACTGAACCAGTAATTGATTATATTTCATAAATTATGCAGTATATGTCCCAAAATGAAAATCTAAGTTTTAGAATTTAAGTCTATTTCAAATCTGTTTTCTGATCAGCTCTTTCTCCTGACTTTTTGATAATAGGCGTTCTATTCACCAGTATTCTCAATTTGTAAACACTAAACAAATTAAACACGTTTAAACACTAATTTAAAAAGTTTTGCACAAAAGTAAAACAGGCTCCAACGGGTCCAAATCAAAAATCCAGTTCCATTTGTTACGCTCCAGGTGGAAACTACGGGATTGCTTGCAAACTAAGCTCAGGACATTTGGTTTAATAGGATTATCACAATTAAACACCAGTCCCTACCACTCGTATCAAGGCGAAGAAAGACCAGGTGGATCCAGAAGATCCCGGACTAAGATCTAGCTGGAGATCCCTGGCAGGAGTAGAGCTGAGAGCTGCGCTCAGTCAACCACCTGCTCCGCCACCCTGGCCTCCTCCGCCTCCCTGGCCCCCACCGGCAGTCCGCCCACTGCCCGAGCGGCCTCCTGAACCTCCGCCTCCAGCAGCACCACCCAAACAGCCAGCAGCCCAACCAGACCTCCCAGCCACAGTCAGATCGGCCCTGAAGTGACCCCTCCAAATTCAGTGAGGTCTATCCTACTAACCAACTAACGAGTCGGCAAGGCAAGGGACAGCAAATGCCAGGATTGCGGTGCAGAGAAGTAGGAGAGATGTAACTACCACGAGTGGGCTCATGCAACAATCTGAGTATGGGACTACAACCAACCAACCAGCATGGCAAATAATTTCATCCACTTCAAAAACGAAAAGTGGAACAAAAGGTCAATCTTCAACAAATGG
>JASANA010003409.1:0-42396 GCA_030248095.1 Ptycholaimellus sp. GST1_10 | reverse complement strand
GGTTATTCTTCATGGTGGTGGACGGATGGGGAGGGTGGAGGGGGCGGGGAGGAGGAGGCGATGATGGCAGCCGTCAGCCCCTACACCTACTGCGAGCTGGAGCTGTTCGTGCGTCTGCTGGCCGGGGAGGATCGCCTGGGCCTGGCTCTCATCGCGGCTCCGGACGGCGCCGGTGGAGTCAACCAACTCATTCGAGGTTATTCTTCATGGTGGTGGACGGATGGGGAGGGTGGGGAGGGGGCGGGGAGGAGGAGGCGATGATGGCAACCGTCAGCCACTACACCTAGGCTGCTGAGCTGGAGCTGTTCGTGCGTCTGCTGGCCGGGGAGGATCGCCTGGGCCTGGCTCTCATCGCGGCTCCGGACGGCGCCAGTCGAGTCAACCAAGCTCATTTCGAGGTTATTCTTCATGGTGGTGGACGGATGGGGAGGGGTGGAGGGGGCGGGGAGGAGGAGGCGATGATGGCAGCCGTCAGCCCCTACACCTACTGCGAGCTGTGGAGCTGTTCGTGGGTCTCGCTGGCCGGGGAGGATCGCCTGGGCCTGGCTCTCATCGCGGCTCCGGACGGCGCCAGTCGAGTCAACCAACTCATTCGGAGGTTATTCTTCATGGTGGTGGACGGATGGGGAGGGTGGAGGGGGCGGGGAGGAGGAGGCGATGATGGCAGCCGTCAGCCCCTACACCTACTGCGAGCTGGAGCTGTTCGTGCGTCTGCTGGCCGGGGAGGATCGCCTGGGCCTGGCTCTCATCGCGGCTCCGGACGGCGCCAGTCGAGTCAACCAACTCATTCGAGGTTATTCTTCAATGGTCGTGGACGGAAGGGGAGGGGTGCAGGGGGCGGGGAGGAGGAGGCGATGATGGCAGCCGTCAGCCCCTACACCTACTGCGAGCTGGAGCTGTTCGTGCGTCTGCTGGCCGGGGAGGATCGCCTGGGCCTGGCTCTCATCGCGGCTCCGGACGGCGCCAGTCGAGTCAACCAACTCATTCGAGGTTATTCTTCATGGTGGTGGACGGATGGGGAGGGGGGAGGGGGCGGGGAGGAGGAGGCGATGATGGCAGCCGTCAGCCCCTACACCTACTGCGAGCTGGAGCTGTTCGTGCGTCTGCTGGCCGGGAAGGATCGCCTGGGCCTCAGCTCTCATCGCCGCTCCGGACGGCGCCAGTCGAGTCAACCAACTCATTCGAGGTTATTCTTCATGGTGGTGGACGGATGGGAGGGGTGGAAGGGGGCGGGGAGGAGGAGGCGATGATGGCAGCCGTCTAGCCCATGCACCTACTGCCAGCTGGAGCTGTTCGTGCGTCTGCTGGCCGGGGAGGATCGCCTGGGCCTGGCTCTCATCGCGGCTCCGGACGGCGCCAGTCGAGTCAACCAACTCATTCGAGGTTATTCTTCATGGTGGTGGACGGATGGGGAGGGTGGAGGGGGCGGGGAGGAGGAGGCGATGATGGCAGCCGCCAGCCCCTACACCTACTGCGAGCTGGAGCTGTTCGTGCGTCTGCTGGCCGGGGAGGATCGCCTGGGCCTGGCTCTCATCGCGGCTCCGGACGGCGCCAGTCGAGTCAACCAACTCATTCGAGGTTATTCTTCATGGTGGTGGACGGATGGGGAGGGTGGAGGGGGCGGGGAGGAGGAGGCGATGATGGCAGCCGTCAGCCCCTACACCTACTGCGAGCTGGAGCTGTTCGTGCGTCTGCTGGCCGGGGAGGATCGCCTGGGCCTGGCTCTCATCGCGGCTCCGGACGGCGCCAGTCAAGTCAACCAACTCATTCGAGGTTATTCTTCATGGTGGTGGACGGATGGGGAGGGTGGGGGGGGGGGGCAGGAGGAGGCGATGATGGCAGCCGTCAGCCCCTAGACCTACTGCGAGCTGGAGCTGTTCTTGCGTCTGCTGGCCGGGGAGGATCGCCTGGGCCTGGCTCTCATTCCGCGGCTCCGGGACGGCGCCAGTCGAGTCAACCAACTCATTCGAGGTTATTCTTCATGGTGGTGGACGGATGGGGAGGGTGGAGGGGCTGGGGAGGAGGAGGGCGATGATGGCAGCCGTCAGCCCCTACACCTACTGCGAGCTGGAGCTGTTCGTGCGTCTGCTGGCCGGGGAGGATCGCCTGGGCCTGGCTCTCATCGCGGCTCCGGACGGCGCCAGTCGAGTCAGACCAACTTCGTTCGAGGTTATTCTTCATGGTGGTGGACGGATGGGGAGGGTGGAGGGGGCGGGGAGGAGGAGGCGATGATGGCAGCCGCCAGCCCTACACCTACTGCGAGCTGGAGCTGTTCGTGCGTCTGCTGGCCGGGGAGGATCGCCTGGGCCTGGCTCTCATCGCGGCTCCGGACGGCACAGTCGAAGTCGACCCGGGGCTTGGCTCTCAGAGGTTCTTCTTCATGGTGGTGGACGGATGGGGAGGGTGGAGGGGGCGGGGAGGAGGAGGCGATGATGGCAGCCGTCAGCCCCTACACCTACTGCGAGCTGGAGCTGTTCGTGCGTCTGCTGGCCGGGGAGGATCGCCTGGGCCTGGCTCTCATCGCGGCTCCGGACGGCGCCAGTCAAGTAGACCAACTCATTCGAGGTTATTCTTCATGGTGGTGGACGGATGGGGAGGGTGGAGGGGCGGGGAGGAGGAGGCGATGATGGCAGCCGTCAGCCCCTACACCTACTGCGAGCTGGAGCTGTTCGTGCGTCTGCTGGCCGGGGAGGATCGCCTGGGCCTGGCTCTCATCGCGGCTCCGGACGGCGCCAGTCGAGTCAACCAGCTCATTCGAGGTTATTCTTCATGGTGGTGGACGGATGGGGAAGGTGGAGGGGGCGGGGGAGGAGGAGGCGATGATGGCAGCCGCCAGCCCCTAGACCTACTGCGAGCTGGAGCTGTTCGTGCGTCTGCTGGCCGGGGAGGATCGCCTGGGCCTGGCTCTCATCGCGGCTCCGGACGGCGCCAGTCGAGTCAACCAGCTCATTCGAGGTTATTCTTCATGGTGGTGGACGGATGGGGAGGGTGGAGGTGGCGGGGAGGAGGAGGCGATGATGGCAGCCGTCAGCCCCTAGACCTACTGCGAGCTGGAGCTGTTCATGCGTCTGCTGGCCGGGGAGGATCGCCTGGGCCTGGCTCTCATCGCGGCTCCGGACGGCGCCAGCCGAGTCAACCAACTCATTCGAGGTTATTCTTCATGGTGGTGGACGGATGGGGAGGGTGGAGGGGGCGGGGAGGAGGAGGCGATGATTGCATCCGTCAGCCACTAGTGCTATTGAGAGCTGGAGCTGTTCGTGCGTCTGCTGGCCGGGGAGGATCGCCTGGGCCTGGCTCTCATCGCGGCTCCGGACGGCGCCAGTCGAGTCAACCAACTCATTCGAGGTTATTCTTCATGGTGGTGGACGGATGGGGAGGGTGGAGGGGGCGGGGAGGAGGAGGCGATGATGGCAGCCGCCAGCCCCTACACCTACTGCGAGCTGGAGCTGTTCGTGCGTCTGCTGGCCGGGGAGGATCGCCTGGGCCTGGCTCTCATCGCCGCTCCGGATGGCGCCAGTCGAGTCAACCAACTCATTCGAGGTTATTCTTCATGGTGGTGGACGGATGGGGAGGGTGGAGGGGGCGGGGGAGGAGGAGACGATGATGGCAGCCGCCAGCCCCTACACCTACTGCGAGCTGGAGCTGTTCGTGCGTCTGCTGGCCGGGGAGGATCGCCTGGGCCTGGCTCTCATCGCGGCTCCGGACGGCGCCAGTCGAGTCAACCAACTCATTCGAGGTTATTCTTCATGGTGGTGGACGGATGGGGAGGGTGGAGGGGGCGGGGAGGAGGAGGCGATGATGGCAGCCGCCAGCCCCTACACCTACTGCGAGCTGGAGCTGTTCGTGCGTCTGCTGGCCGGGGAGGATCGCCTGGGCCTGGCTCTCATCGCGGCTCCGGACGGCGCCAGTCGAGTCAACCAACTCATTCGAGGTTATTCTTCATGGTGGTGGACGGATGGGGAGGGTGGAGGGGGCGGGGAGGAGGAGGCGATGATGGCAGCCGCCAGCCCCTACACCTACTGCGAGCTGGAGCTGTTCGTGCGTCTGCTGGCCGGGGAGGATCGCCTGGGCCTGGCTCTCATCGCGGCTCCGGACGGCGCCAGTCGAGTCAACCAACTCATTCGAGGTTATTCTTCATGGTGGAGGACGGAGGGGGAGGGTGGAGGGGGCGGGGAGGAGGAGGCGATGATGGCAGCCGCCAGCCCCTACACCTACTGCGAGCTGGAGCTGTTCGTGCGTCTGCTGGCCGGGGAGGATCGCCTGGGCCTGGCTCTCATCGCGGCTCCGGACGGCGCCAGTCGAGTCAACCAGCTCATGCGAGGGTATTCTTCATGGTGGGGGACGGAGGGGGAGGGTGGAGGGGGCGGGGAGGAGGAGGCGATGATGGCAGCCGCCAGCCCCTACACCTACTGCGAGCTGGAGCTGTTCGTGCGTCTGCTGGCCGGGGAGGATCGCCTGGGCCTGGCTCTCATCGCGGCTCCGGACGGCGCCAGTCGAGTCAACCAGCTCATTCGAGGTTATTCTTCATGGTGGTGGACGGATGGGGAGGGTGGAGGGGGCGGGGAGGAGGAGGCGATGATGGCAGCCGCCAGCCCCTACACCTACTGCGAGCTGGAGCTGTTCGTGCGTCTGCTGGCCGGGGAGGATCGCCTGGGCCTGGCTCTCATCGTGGCTCCGGACGGCGCCAGTCGAGTCAACCCGCTCATTCGAGTTTATTCTTCATGGTGGTGGAGGGATGGGGTGGGTGGAGGTGGCGGGGAGGAGGAGGCGATGATGGCAGCCGTCAGCCCCTAGACCTACTGCGAGCTGGAGCTGTTCATGCGTCTGCTGGCCGGGGAGGATCGCCTGGGCCTGGCTCTCATCGCGGCTCCGGACGGCGCCAGCCGAGTCAACCAACTCATTCGAGGTTATTCTTCATGGTGGTGGACGGATGGGGAGGGTGGAGGGGGCGGGGAGGAGGAGGCGATGATGGCAGCCGTCAGCCCCTACACCTACTGCGAGCTGGAGCTGTTCGTGCGTCTGCTGGCCGGGGAGGATCGCCTGGGCCTGGCTCTCATCGCGGCTCCGGACGGCGCCAGTCGAGTCAACCAACTCATTCGAGGTTATTCTTCATGGTGGTGGACGGATGGGGAGGGTGGAGGGGGCGGGGAGGAGGAGGCGATGATGGCAGCCGCCAGCCCCTACACCTACTGCGAGCTGGAGCTGTTCGTGCGTCTGCTGGCCGGGGAGGATCGCCTGGGCCTGGCTCTCATCGCCGCTCCGGACGGCGCCAGTCGAGTCAACCAACTCATTCGAGGTTATTCTTCATGGTGGTGGACGGATGGGGAGGGTGGAGGGGGCGGGGAGGAGGAGACGATGATGGCAGCCGCCAGCCCCTACACCTACTGCGAGCTGGAGCTGTTCGTGCGTCTGCTGGCCGGGGAGGATCGCCTGGGCCTGGCTCTCATCGCGGCTCCGGACGGCGCCAGTCGAGTCAACCAACTCATTCGAGGTTATTCTTCATGGTGGTGGACGGATGGGGAGGGTGGAGGGGGCGGGGAGGAGGAGGCGATGATGGCAGCCGCCAGCCCCTACACCTACTGCGAGCTGGAGCTGTTCGTGCGTCTGCTGGCCGGGGAGGATCGCCTGGGCCTGGCTCTCATCGCGGCTCCGGACGGCGCCAGTCGAGTCAACCAACTCATTCGAGGTTATTCTTCATGGTGGTGGACGGATGGGGAGGGTGGAGGGGGCGGGGAGGAGGAGGCGATGATGGCAGCCGCCAGCCCCTACACCTACTGCGAGCTGGAGCTGTTCGTGCGTCTGCTGGCCGGGGAGGATCGCCTGGGCCTGGCTCTCATCGCGGCTCCGGACGGCGCCAGTCGAGTCAACCAACTCATTCGAGGTTATGCTTCAGGGTGGTGGCGGGCGGGGGGGGGTGGGGGGGGCGGGCTGGAGGAGGCGATGATGGCAGCCGCCAGCCCCTACACCTACTGCGAGCTGGAGCTGTTCGTGCGTCTGCTGGCCGGGGAGGATCGCCTGGGCCTGGCTCTCATCGCGGCTCAGGACGGCGCCAGTCGAGTCAACCAGCTCATTCGAGGTGATTCGTCATGGTGGTGGACGGATGGGGAGGGTGGAGGGGGCGGGGAGGAGGAGGCGATGATGGCAGCCGTCAGCCCCTACACCTACTGCGAGCTGGAGCTGTTCGTGCGTCTGCTGGCCGGGGAGGATCGCCTGGGCCTGGCTCTCATCGCGGCTCCGGACGGCGCCAGTCGAGTCAACCAGCTCATTCGAGGTTATTCTTCATGGTGGTGGACGGATGGGGAGGGTGGAGGGGGCGGGGAGGAGGAGGCGATGATGGCAGCCGTCAGCCCCTACACCTACTGCGAGCTGGAGCTGTTCGTGCGTCTGCTGGCCGGGGAGGATCGCCTGGGCCTGGCTCTCATCGCGGCTCCGGACGGCGCCAGTCGAGTCAACCAACTCATTCGAGGGAATTCCTCATTCATTGCCTTTTCCTTATTCTACTTAGACATAAGCGTGTTGCGAAAAGGTTGCGGAAAAAGAATCATGGGAGTGAAAGCTGGATGCAAATTAAGTGAGCGTTCTCACCGGGTTTCATTCCTTGCGAGTACATATCGACAAGCAATCGTTTTTATGTTTTTGCGCGGCCAAGGCCAGCTTAAGCAGTTACCCCATTTTTGCGTCCGTCTGTCCGCATATATATATATATATATATATATATGTGTGGTTCCGGGGCCCGTACTCCGCGGTTTTTCAACGAAATTGGCTGATTTTTTGCATGAAGGTCCGACTGGGTGGTATCTCCAGGCCATTTTTTGCGCTTGACGTAATTTTGCGTTTTTCGCCCAAAACTCAATTTTCTGATGTTTCAAAGTACAAAAATTTATAAATCACTGGTTTTTCAACGAAATTGGCTGATTTTTGGCAGGTACGTCCGTCGAGGTGCTATCTTGAAGCTGGCAAAAGGAATTTCCGAAATATTTGTTATTTCTCAGTTTATGGCCAAAAACCTAAAATCTTGATGTTTCAAAAATTCGAACATCCATAAATCAATGGTTTTCCAATGAAATCAGTTGAATTTTGGCATGAACGTCTGCCATGGTGATATCTAGAAACTGTTAAAAGGAATTTTTGAAAAATTTATTATTTCTTGATTTAGTTAAAACCCAAAATCTTGATGTTTCAAAAATTCGAGCATCCATGGTTTTCAATAAAATTAGCTCAATTTGGGTGAGAGGCTTATTTGTAATTAAACCAGCTGATTTTGACTTGTTTACTTGGAACAAAGGCCGCGCATCTTGGCAATAGCCGAGAATACCTTGTTAACTTTAGGAAATAAGTTAAGATATTTTCAATGCTCAATTGATCAATTACTTTTATTATATTTTCAGCTGTTAAGTTAAGAGTCAAAGAAATACATCTATTACTAGTGGAATCTGTCCCGATACTTGTATTTTGTTTTGGCAGACTCATACAAATTTAAAATTACATGGTATGCTTGTGGCTTTGCTAGCCTTTTATGTCTCCTTATAACACTCAAAGAAAGGTATCAGACAATTTCCACTTTGCTTTATTTTTTCAAAATGAATAATTTTCCGTTGAGTTTCGAAGCTCACCTACTTATATATTTCCCAAGCCCCACTAGATGTCTAGTGTCTAGATTTCCCAGGGGCATTTTCAGTCTCTCAATTGACAATTTTATCTAGCAGTAGAATATTGGTGAACTAGAAACGGCTAAAGAGCTGAAGGGAGGCCAACTGGAGAAGACGGCCGCTTCCTTCTCCTGAGCCGCTTTATGGCCTCTGTCTTCTTCCATTCCCGAGCCCAGAGCCTCAATTGGATTCCCCGCCTCAAGCTTTCCTCTCCGCCTCCAATCCTCCTATCCACAACTCCAGCAAAGCCAAACCTCCTCTCCTTGCCCTCAACCATTCCTTGGCTATTGTTCATTCTTTGGGGACGCCAGAATTGACTGGCTTTTCGGAGTGAAGTTTTTGACACTTGTTGAGCAGGCCCCTTAAAATCTGCCTCTGCCCCACTTGCTCTTCTCTTCCTGGTAGCTTCTAGTATTTGTCAAAAAAAGGCCAGGATTTTGTCCAATGAGCGGAGGAGATAGAGAGAGAGGTGATATAATTTGATTGGAGCAAAGAAAGAAGGAAGGGTGTGTGATGTTGTGAGAAGAAGGGCTGGGCAGAAGAGTGCGTGCGTTGTTTGTGAAGGAGAGAGTCGGCTAAATCCGTCCCAAGGGACCGCAATATCTTTACCCGCCTTTCTCAGCTGAAGGAGAGGAGGAGGCGCATATTGACGAACGCTTGTCTTTTTTAGGCCTGCTAGTCACAAAGATGCTCCTTTTCCCAAAACTATGCCGAAAGAAGCTTGAAACGTCAATTATGCATCACCTTATTGTCTTTACAATTGTAGAAAACCCCCGCTATTCCTTTACGCTAGGTCTTTCGTTTCATTGTTGCGCTGTCCAGTGATTCGAAAGCTGTGAAACGAGTGAATCTGGAATCTGGCAGTCAAATAGTAGCATTGGCAGCAAATTAGGCTTTGGTCAGCTGCTAAAAATTCAGAGAGAATAAACTGTTTTCCTCAGAGCTGCAACACCTAGTATGTGTCTATTATTCATGGGTTTTAGCCGAACTGAGCACTAAGGCTATTGAGGATGATGGATGGGGTGGTTTTCCGCCTTTCCCTAGGGCTCGCTGCCTATTCCCTGAGCCACACTGCCACCTCTTCTTTTTATCCTCCCCTTCCTACTTGGACAAAGTCTCCGTCGCCCTCTCGGCTAGCTGGCAGCATCTGGGAAGCATAAAGTCCGAAAAACCATCTCTATTCGTCCACTACTAAAAACCAAGGTGTGGATATGAAGAAAGGCTTGTGCGTAGTGGAAGAGGGGGGGGCGCAGAGATAAAGTGGGGGTGTGGAGGGTGTGTAATTCGGGCGGAAGGGAGCGTGCGAATTGGCCGGCCCTTTCCAGAGCGCCCTCTCACGCCCTGTGCATAGCCGAGTGCTTGAGCCTACCTCTCCTCCTCCATCCAACCCCCATCATCCACCCTGCCCCACCACTTCCCTCTCTGCATCATCCGCCTTTCCGCTTCAGCCGCAAGCAGCCTCAAAATGTCCAGGGTCTGGGCCGCTATCGCCGGTCACAAGGCTAGGTTTGATGCCTGCTGCGGGCGGATAATGGGCGGGAGAGTGGGGGTGGGTGGAGAGTAAGAGAGGTGAAGCGTGCCCTGCGGCCTCTCCATGCCTGTCAGCTGTCCTCCCCCTTCATTCACGCACAGCCCCCATTCCACCGCATGCCCATCGCCCAACCAGGGCTCACCCCAAACTAGGATCCACAACCACTGCGTCGCCTACATAACTCCTCCATACCCGCAGCACTTTCAGGCTGGTGGCCCATTCATTCGCCTCCCATGCGCCTCTTCTGATGGGCAGCAAAAACACTCCCAAAGCTCTCCAAGTCCAGGGCAAGTAGGAAGGAGGTAGGGGGGGGGGGCTGTGTGGGGGTAGGGAGGATGTAAGTGTGACGTGAGTGTGCATCGGGAATCCATGGCGGAATAGGCCTTTCCAGAGTGGCACTTGCGGGGAGGGACGTTTTAGCCGTCCTGTCTCCTATCGGGTTGCCCCTCAGCACTCCGCTTCTCTCCGCCATATCCCAGCACCATTGCTCATCTGCCCAGAGAAAGCCTTTTTCCCCTTTTTTCCCACACTGTCTATTTGGCATAGCCTTCTTCTTTGTGGACTCATCCATTCCAGTCTCTCTGCAGAGACGATCGCTTGAGCCTAAAATAATCCCAGCCTACTTTTTACCTCTAATAGACTTTGTTTAAATTAACGAAGGCTTTTAGAGCGGGCTTAAAAAAGGGCCAAAAGTAGGTAGGTCTGCTGAGGGATGGGGGTGGTGTGAAAGGGGTGGCGGTTTGGAATGGAGTGGCTCCATATGGCCTCAAAGGGGCTGGGCTGGTGGGGGCTGCTGTTTTTGGCGAGGCCAGGGCTCGCCCAGTTTATTTTCCACGCTCCTCCGCCCTCCAGCCCTTTCATTCCACGCCAGCTACTCCACCTTCTCTCCTACCCATCAGCTCTTTTTCATCTCTTTGCGTTTGAAGGGGTTTGGCAGGAGCGTTTGAAGTGAGCAAGAAAGTGGATTGTTGAGCGGGGAAAGGCGATGATACTGAACATGCCGAGCACGAGTTTGTGCGGGGAAGGAGTGGAAGGGGGGTCGAGGGTGCTGGGGACTGGGTCGGGAGGAGGGGAGGGGAGCAGGGGGAAGCTGGTGCGAAAGGTGACGACGTTCGCGGACGAGCAGGTGATGTTGGGGCGGGGGCGAAGGATGGAGGTAGGGCGTGAGGGGAGTGTGGACGGGCCGGGACGTCAACTGCGTCAACTCCCAGGCTTCGTTATCCTCCTCTGCACTAACCCCGGCCAGCGGACTAGAGTCTATGGTTCTCCCTGCTTTGCTTCAATGCCCCTTCCATTTCTGAGTCATCTTGAAAGAGAAGAGAAACTGAGAATATCAATTAGTCTGATACATATAATGTTCACACTAGCATTGCGCTAAATTTAATTTAAAATATCTCGATTACCTGAGGCACGACAGCATAAAATATTGAAGAGCTCAATTCAAGTACCCATTTCTTCTATGGTTAAGCACTGAGTTATCTTTTCACAACTGTTCCTTCCTTTTGATTTGGAAACTATTTCTCAATATGCCTGTAGCACATCATTAAAAATATATATGGCTAAATTCAGCTTGAAGCTGTGCAGGCGAGTTATAGGAAAGAAAAACAGAGTTTACCTTACCGCGGTAGCAGCACTGAACGACAGGATGAAATCTGTCATTTGCTTGGGACTAAAACTTTCGTCTAAAGTGTAACTGAACCAAGCCAACCGAAGCCCTTATTTATTTGATGATCACCGCAAATAAATTGAAACACTGTTTTTAAGAAACTTCCAAATGCAACCAAAATTATTTTCCACGTCTTGCAAATATTTCCCATGAATTATTTCACCCAAATCCGCATTTATTTCGTTTCGTGCTCAAATTAGTGTTTTCACTGCGAGCTTCACCCAGATGTGACCTCAAAAATAAATAAAAAAATAATAGCACCGTATCTCATTTGCCAAACATGAATGGACATGAGTCTGGAAGTTTAATTTGAGTAAAATTGGCAGGATCACCGGCTGACAGAGCGGGGCTGGCCATCGGAGACGAGATTGTGGAGATCAACGGTGTCGGCGTCGAAACCGCATCCCATTCACAAATCGTCCATCACATACACCAAGTTCCTTCCTACTCCTACTCCTATTTGCGGATCTAAAGTGAGACTCTGTTCAGTTAGACTTGTGAGAGGCCGTCTAGAATTGCGCCATCCCAGGCGTCACCTAATTCAGGGCATTTGGAGAGGGCGAGGCAGAGATCCAGGCAATAAGTGGCGTCCTTATCAAACTCCGGGGCGCCGACAAAAGAGAGAGAGAGGACCTTGGCCGGGTTGCTGGATCCGGGAATTGGCCTCCTCCAGAGTCGTTCTTCTCCCTCCCTCCCAGGGCTGGAATGGGATACCTGGGCCAGAAGGAGACTTCTGAGAAGAGGAGAAAGAAGAGGAGCGGCGGTCCATGGAGGATGCGCCTCCCCCGAGCGGCCTTTGTAAGGCGGCGCTGTTCCCGGCCTCTTTTTTGCCGCTCCAACAACCTTGCGCCCCCCATGAGAGCCGCCCCCTCCCCGCCTTCCGCTCCTGCCTTTCTGCCGGGGAAAGGACGAGTTCTGCCTTCATTGCCTATCTTCCTCCTATGCTTCTGTCCAGTGGCAGAATGCTCAGCAGCCACAGTTCTATGGGCTGTCCGCAGCCGACATCCCAACAGGCTGCTCCACTGCTCCCGGGCAAGAGGGCATGGAAAGGGAGGCTTCTTTTTAGGATGAGTGGGGGTGATGTTGGTCGGCTGGTTAGTTGATGGGGTGCTGAGGGTAGAGGGGGGGGTCTGTGAAGAGGAGAGAGGGGCTTGAGGCTGGTGGAGGTGGTGGAGAGGAGGAGGAGGATGTAGGGCGCTGGCGGGGTTGGTGAAGAGGCCGAGCAGTGGCCACTCCGGATCCCTCCTCTCTCCACCTCCTCTGCCGCTCTGCCTCCTGGAGTGCTCTCAGGCCGTCTGATCTCCCATTCTCTCTATCCCCTCCCTCCTCCCCTACTTCAGCCCGGGCTCCCTTTTTTCCGCCTCCCAACCGCCGCCGCACCTCTCCTCTCTCTCCCTATCACTCGCCTCCTCCTTTCCTTTCCTTTCGTAGCTAGTTTTTCTGCTTTTACCATTCAGACAGTTGTCGCAAAATCCCGCTGGCATTATTTTTGCATAGGACCTTAGCGACTGGCTGGCTTCAATTTAGGCCGCCAGTGCGATGGCATCGTTTTGAGCGAAGCATAAAAAGCGGGAAGGCGAATTGAGCTCTTGAGGCGGTGCGTCTCCCCAATCCTCTGCCTATTTCGCCCACCTTCCATCCTTTCTCCTTCTTCAGTGCGGAGATGGTGCTTGAGCGGTTTTTTGCCGCCCAGCTCTGCTCAGGAGGGGAATAAATGCAATTTGCCCGCCCTTTCAGTCTCAGGCATGCCTTTCAGCATTCCGCACACGCCTTTCTCCACCACCCTTCTTCCTCCTCTAGGAGGAGGGCGAGACTCCTCCAGTCAGGAGTGGGATCGGATGTGTAATGGAGACTTGGTTTGCAGTGCATTCGCTCGCGGACCATCCAACTGCGCGTTCGACGCAAGCAGGAAGCCTCCGGTAAGCGCCTTTTTTGCGCGGCCGAAGGCCGCCTGCCGCGGAGGGCAGGGCAGCCAGAGCTCCGGAGGCCGGAGGGCATGGGTGCGGAGGCCCCGGAGCGTAGCCTAGCATGCGAAGCATGCTAGGCGAAGCGTAGGGGCCGTAGCACCCGTGCCCGAAGGCCGGAGGAGCTCTGGCGCCCTGCCCGAAGCGGCGGGCGGCCAAGGCCAGCTTAAGCAGTTACCCCATTTTTGTGTCCGTCTGTCCGCATATCTTATATAATATGGGTGATGCCATTTTGGGGGGTGCCTCGGCGCCACCTGGATTCTTTACTTATCTTGGCATATGATAGCTCTATGTATGTCTTTTGACGAGTTATTCAATATTTTTTGGGGCGCGCAGTGTATGGGTAATGCTGAAAATGTGAAATAATCGAAAACGTGTCCATTTTTGCCATTTTTGGCCATTTTTTGACTTTGAAACCCCATTACTCATCCAGTTTTTAACTTTTTCTGTCGGACTTTTTTTTAAATTGAAGCTACAAGAGTTTTGCATTAAATCCAGAGGTTAGTTTTCAAAGTTTTGAGTCAAATGCTTTTTAAAAAATGGATTGACTGATGCCAATTTTTCGATTTTTGGGCTACCCAGGAGTCTGATGTATTTGGGATGAATCAAGTAATTCTTCAAGGCAAGGTAGAGTCAGCATTTGCCCAGGTTATGCGAGTGACGTGCATTGACCTAAAGTATTCTCAGGCAGCTTTTAAGATTTTTGAGCCAGGCATGCTGGGAAGGCCATGATGCAATGTGTACATTCATGGCTATGCTCTTGTCCTTTAAATAATCAGTTTTGAATTTATTGTATAGCCAATATATTGAAATTGTAATACAGCTTTTTTCATTTAAGCATCTGACAAGTTATAATTGATTGTTTACAAGGGTGGCCGCGCAAAGCGCGGCCACTGACCAATATTACTAGTATATATATATATATGTGTGTGGCATGCCCGTACTCCGCGGTTTTTCAACGAAATTGGCTGATTTTTTGCATGAAGGTCCGCCTAGGCGGTGCCTCGGGACCATTTTTGGCGCTTGGCGTAATTTTTCGAATTTCGCCCAAAACTCAACTTTTTGATGTTTCAAAATACAAAAAATTGTAAATCACTGGTTTTTCAATGAAATTAGCTGAAATTTTGCATGAAGGTCCGCCTATATGATGGCTTGAGAGCTTTATAAGGGTTTTGCGAAATTTTTAGATTTTTTTGCAAAACTTGGAATTTTGATGTTTCAAACCAAAAGAAATCATAACTCCCTGGTTTTTGAATGAAATTGGCTGAAATTTTGCACGATGGTCCGCCTAGGTGGTGGCTTGAGAGCTTAAATGGGGTTCTGCAAAAATTTTGTTTTTTTTTCCAAAACTTAGAATTTTGATGTTTCAAAATAAAAAAAATCATAACTCCCTGGTGTTTCAATGAAATTGGCCGAAATTTTGCATAAAGGTCCGCCTAGGTGGTGGTTTGAGAGGTTTGCTTGGGGTTTTGCAAATTTTTGAATTTTTTCTCAAAACTTAGAATTTCGATGTTTTCAAAATAAAAAAAATATGACTCCCTGGTTTTCAGACAAAATCGGCAAGTAAATAAATATGCAATTAGTAAAATTCGCTCATGTAGCCTGACAATATTACTCGGAACAAAGGCTGCGCATCTTGGTGACAGCCAAGAATACCTTGTTCTCTCTCGCCCTCTTGTTTGCGTCCTGGCTTAGGCTGCTTTCTCTGCTGCCTTTGATACCCCCCCCAGAAGAGTTGGGGCTCTGTCCGCCAACTAACGCAAGGCTGTGCAAACATGCATCTAAAAATTTTAAAAAAATTCTGCTATCACTAGCTCCTTTTTTCGAATAATTGAAGTGATGCGTCTAAAGATGGTGGCGAATGGCGCTTGACAGGGTAGAAGGATGAAATAGTGGCTTGAGGGTGGCAGTGAAGTTGATGGGGCCATTTGGTGGAGCGAGGAAGGGGGTGGGTGGAGTGAAAACCGCGGGCACAAGACCCCACTAATGATAAGCGGGGGGAGAGAGAGAGGGGCAGGAAAGCTGGCAGGGCGATGAAATGAATGGCGCGTGCGGCACGGACACATCCCTCTTCAACGCTTTCCAACCTCTCTCTCTTTCTTCCAACCTTCCCCTCCCTTCTCCAACCCACCTCCTCCAGCATACACTCCCACGCCCCGTCCATTGTTGTGACGCTGGGGCTCCTTCTTTTCCCCCTATTTTAACCTCTCTCTGTTTTTTCTCACCCTCCATTCTTTTGCATCAGCATTCAGTCTAGGCTACTCTTTAGCAGCGCCTTTTCCAGCTGATCTTCCATCTGGCATCAGTGATGCTCAGCCTCAGTGATACTTAGTGGTCAAGAGGGTGGGGTGCAGTAAGGATGGGGTGCAAAGGATCTGTTAGGGCTACTTACTTTCACGGGCGCAGTAGTGGGCCAGTTTTTTTGGCCGCGGCGGGCTCTTTTCCAAGTCTCTCTCTCCGTGCAGAGAGAGAGAGAGAGAGAGAGAGGGAGCACTGGGGACAAGTGGGCCGTTGACACCAGCCCTTTTCTGCTTCTCGTAAGCCTACACCACAGACACGAACTCAGCCCAGCAATGCTTAAGTTCAAGTGTTAGCCACTCTGCCTTCTCTCCTCCTCCTTCTCCTCTCTGCAACATACCCAGGGACCATTCATGTTTTTCCTAAAGGGCCTGTTTTACGTAGGTGGGCAGGGAGAAGGATGTTTTAGTGGCCAAGTTAGGGCAAGGGCCAGCTTTGTTGTGGTGGGGCAGAGAGAGAGGGGTGAAGAGTGTAGCTCCCAGAAGCCACCTTTTGACCCTTTCTCACCTCGCTGGACTCCTCCCCCAAAGTGGCCCCATTCCGCTCTCCTTGTATGTACATTCCACATAGGGCCATACTCTGCCTCCCCTCCAATGCCACCGGCAATGACCTGTCGCCCGTCTTTTCACCTTGCCCCCTTACCTTGTCTTTGCCCATCTACTCATCTGCTCTGGGAAACTGACGAAGCAGATGTCGTTTTCGCAAAAAAAACCAAGTAATGCGTTTGTATTAGGCGTAAAAAGAGAGATTGTAGGTGATAGTGTATCTGGAAAGGCGGCGGAAGCGTACCTAATAGCAGTGGACGGGGCGCAGGGCAAAGAGCTGGCCGCTCGTCTTCGCTCTGCTCACCCCCACGTCAAGGCCTACGACATGGTCTACTCCTTTCCACCTACCTTCCACCTCCCTTCCACCTCTCCTGTTCAGGAAACACTTCACAGCCACCTGAACCAGGGCCTCGGCGAGCCGTTGCCAGAGATCCCAGGACCCCAACCTTCCTCCCTCCCGCCCAGCGAACCCCCGCCACCACCACCCCCACCGCCTCCTCCACCGCCTGACCTCAAATCCGTCTGAATGCCATTCGGATAGCTGGTGCTCGGTTGGAGAAAAGAGAAGTGCAGATGGAGAGTCGCTTGCGGGACTACGAAGCGGAGCTACGCCAAGCTCAGGCCAAGGAGGCAGCGCAGCAGCGAGAGGCACAGTTCCTCAGGTTCCTCTCTTTGCCCAGTGAACAAGGCTCTCCTTGCTGAGCTTAGCAATTCCTTTGCACTCAATGCATTAGGTACACTGCCGCGTGAACTTTGCTAGGCGAGTAGGTGAAAAGGGGCGAGGTAGTGTGGGCAGTGAGGGAGGCTGTGGGGGTGGTCAGCGGGGGAAGCAGGGTGAGTGTAGGCAGCGGTGATGCAAAAAGAGGCGATGCCGGGCCCTGTGAACGAGCCTGACTGACCAACATTGCCCTTTCACTTACTCACGCCCTCTTGCCCCTCCTCTCTCCTCCATTTAGCTACCCTTGCACTAGCCATGCGAAGCTATGCCCTGCAAATGAAGACACCCAAACGGCCTAGTCAAATCCCCGCCTTCACAGACCCAAGCGTTGCTCTGCAAAAGGTCCTCCTGCTGAGGTTATCAGGCTAAGCTCAAAACTTTCGTCACCTTGTCTCCTGATAAAAGAATAGGAAAAGAAAAGGTCGCACACTGCAGGACTTCTCTGCGAGGCTCGAAGAAGCTGGGAGCGCTGAAAGCTAAGAGCGAGTCCCCGGGGAGAGCCTCAGAGGAGGAGATGGAGGTGGACGGGGGCCAGGCAAACCTCGCCTTCACCCTCAGCCCCACCACTCCTATCACCAACGGCCCTGGTTCCTCCCATTACCTGCCAGTCCCTCTTGTCACTCTCAATCACTCCCTTTTTAGACTCAGGGGCTCTGAACGAGGTCCTGCTGTCTGTGGAGAAGGTGGCGGCAGCGCTGGACCCTGAGGGCGGCCATATCATCCGAGATTTGTTCCAAAAACCCGAGGTTCCCCACCTCTCTCTGGCTGAACAACTATACCTTCTCTGTCACATCTGCATTTCAAGGGACAGGCCCTAATATGGTACTAGGTGGGTAATTGGAGGTACTGGTAATTGAAGGTACAAGAAGCAGTGGAGGTGAGCAGGCGTGTGGAGGGGAGTCTGAGCCAGGAGCCGGTGGCCTCCAATGCCCTGGAGTCCGCTCTGGTGGTGGAGGCAGCGGCAATGGCCTCAGGCAAGGACCAGCGCTCAGAGGAGCTTGCCGCCAGCCTTCGCCAGCCCTGCTTCACCGCCCTGCTGGGCTCCCACGACCAAATTGGTGCTCCTCCTTTCCATCCAAATCCTAACCAACTGAGACCCATCAAAAGCACCAGTGTACACAAAGCCCACCATGGGCAGTTTGGCGGGGAAGTCTGGCCAGTCCTTGAGTCACTTGTTTATCTCTCTCCAGCGCTGCGCATTTCACAGCCAGCCATGCAATGATTCCATGCTGAGAGAGGCTGGAGGCAGGGAAGTTTGAAAAGAAAGAGTGTGAAATGAATTTGCAGCGCGAGTTCGACTGGGCGAGGAGGCAGTGGCGAGTGGGTCGGGGGGCGGAGTGTCGGGAATGCGGGAGACGCCGCTGAACGCAGATGAGGGCGGCGGAGAGCTGAGCATCGTCAAGCTCTACAAGCACCACGACCACTATCTCGTTCCCTTTTCTCTCCTTTTCTCTCCTTTCCTACCCCAGCCTACTTCATTCACGCCATTCAAAAGTTTCATAATATTGGTTAAGGGCGGTGCGACGCAGCTGGTATGTTTGGCTATCGTTTTGGCCTGGCTTTCATTCACCCCGGGGGATTGAGTGCCAAGTGGGGCAGTGAACATCGTCCTTCAGTTATTAAGACTTTTAGTTGGCTAAAATAGACTCAAGTCAACGGTTGATTATGTGGATTGAAATATCCACATCTGTCGTGAATGGGGACTTAGATCATCCTAACCATATTGATTTGCTGAAACAACCCCCTCAACTAAGTTGCCAAGGACTTTCCCTCTGTTGTCGGTGCTGATTAGAGAAAAACGATCCTTTGGCTTGCTGTTGCATTAGAATATAGATGATGCCAAAAATCGTAATCCTTATTCACCTACACTGTCGATTGCAAATCGTTTAAAATGAAAAGGAAATTCCAATCAAAATGCTCGGTGTAATTAGTGCAAATTGAAATGAGCTAGTCATGGATGGGTTGAGGGTGCGACGGTGAAGGCGGAGGGAGAGGCGATAGTGATCGGGCGCATAGTGAAGGGGGGCGTGGCGGAGAAGTCGGGCCTGCTGAAGGAGGGCGACGAGATCTGGGAGGTCAACGGGGTGACCATGCGCGGACGCAGCGTCAACGAAGTCTGCGACCTTCTGGTTGCCCCCCCCGTCCTTGCGCCTGAGCTAGCAGAAGGAAGTGTGCTGCGGCTTTCAGCGGGGGATGAAGGGCGAGCTGACCTTCATCATCCGTCCCTCGGCCGACAGAAGTACGGGGCCGGCGGAGGGCGGGAGTGGGGGGACTGAGATCCGCCATATGCGAGCTCTCTTCGACTACGACCCTGAGGACGACTTCTATGTGCCCTGTCGAGAGCTGGCTCTCAAG
This sequence comes from Ptycholaimellus sp. GST1_10, assembly GCA_030248095.1. Taxonomy (NCBI): domain Eukaryota; kingdom Metazoa; phylum Nematoda; class Chromadorea; order Chromadorida; family Chromadoridae; genus Ptycholaimellus; species Ptycholaimellus sp. GST1_10. The sequence continues at coordinate 23,670 of JASANA010003409.1, read as the reverse complement.
TTTCACAAACGGTCTCCTTCAGCCTCTCCCCCTGGAGATAGTTTAGGATGGGATGATGGGCTGCAGGGACGTGGTGCATGTGATCTCAACGGCGGACGAGCACTGGTGGCAGGGCTTTCGGGAAGGCGACGACCTCAGCGCCAATTCCCTGGCCGGCCTCCTTCCCTCCGCCGGATTCCACTTACAGTTCCACCCACCACCTTTTCTCTCTCTACTCACATCCAGCTGCCTTGGCCAGGCGGGAGCTGTACAAGCAGGAGATGGCAGAAGAGACAAAGGGCAAGGACAAGAAGCGCTCCAAGACACCCGACAGGGCCCCGGCGCACACTTCGCCCTCCCTCATCTGCGGCAAGCGCCGACAGAACGGCAGTCGCAAAGACAACACCAAGGTCACCATTTCTCTGCTCCACAGCTGTGGGAGACGGAATGTGATCTGGAGGTGACACATCTGGGAGCTCAAAGCGGCTGTCAAAACGGAGCCTCGGGAACCATCACCAACGGCACCTTGGCCACCGACGAGGTCCCTGAGCAGCAGATCCACACCTACGAGGAGGTTGCCACTATCTTCCCCATCCTTTGATGAGGTTGAGAGCTTGCTTGGTGGCCAAGGTATCGCTGTACCTGGCCCGTTCGGGGCGTAAGCGGCCGGTGGTACTGGTGGGGCCGCCGAACGTGGGCTGTCTGGAGCTGCGCCAGAAGCTGATGGAGACGGAGCCCGACAAGTTCGCCGGCATCATACCGCGTATTTGGCCCCTCACTCCTATACTCCCTCATCCGCACCCATCCTCCTCCCTTGCAGACACCTCCAGGGCCAAGAAGGCCAACGAAGTGGACGGCCTCCACTACCACTTCATCTCCCGCCAACTCTTCCAGGAGGAGGCTGCCCAAGGTTCGCCAATTATTAGACACCTTCTGTGAAACCCTCACTGTCATTGACAGGCAAATTTGTGGAGTGGGGAGAGTGGGAGAAGGCCTTGTTCGGGACCTCGAGCGAGGCCGTCCGAAGAGTGATCGCCAAAGGACTCACACCTCTGCTCACACTGAAACCCCAGTCGCTGAAGGTGAGCAGTAGGCAGGAGAGATAAAGGCAGATGAGATAGGGGGAGTGTGGCAGGCGATGCGAGGCACGGGGCTGATGCCGTGGGTGGTGTTCGTGTGTCCCCGTAGCTTGGAGCGTCTGCGACAGCACAGAGCCAAGACTCCGGGCAGCGGCTCCCTCAAAGAGGAGGATCTGAAGCGGCACATGAAGGACGCGGAGGAGATGGAGGAGGAGTGGGGCCACCTCTTCGACAGAGTACTCCACTTCGGCGACCTACAAAGCGCCTACACCGAGCTAAGGTTCTCCTTTTCATGCCGCCTTCCACAAGAGCCCGTTGAGCATTGAAAGCATGCCAGGAATGCAATCCACCTGCTGGAGACGGAGCCTCAGTGGGTACCGGTGGAGTGGCTAAGCGAAGAGCCCAAGGCATAGCTTCCCACCTCCAACCACTCCCACCTCTTCTGCTTCCAGTTCTTCCCCATTCCTCCAGTACCCGCCACAAACCAGTGCTCACTTTCCAGTCTAGTTGTGCCACCTTCTCCTTTCCACCATTTCGATTGATCATATTCTCAGCATTCTTTGGCCACTGTTACAGAAACATTGTAAACAAGGTACGGACAGCAATGTAAAATGATATTACGCGCAGGCTTAAAAAAACTATACTCAAATCCAAATGCATCCAAATTGTTGGGTCACATCAAAAAGTAAATGACAGGACACAGTAATTAACTGAACGGTAGCTTGTCTGAACGTGGTGGTGGACTTAGAGGCAAAGGAAATGAATGGTGGGACACAGCAAAAAGGCAAGATGCAACCGTAAAAAAATTGAAAAATTGGGAGCAGAGCGGGACTTAATATCGCAGTTTAGTTTGGCCTTGTTTTGGCTTCTCGTTGGTAAAGTTGGAATCTGATCACTTATCTGATAAATGTAGCTAAAAACAAAGTATTCTCGACTGTTGTCAAGAGGTGCACGGTCTCGCTTTAAGATACCACCAGATGGATCTACATGCCCAATATTTGCCTCCTTTTCTACCTGCCTCAGCAGGGTCTTGCCAAATTTTCACTGCTCCACTCCAACATGTGCATCACAATAGCAAAACACTTCCTCTCATTCGAGTCTGGGCAAGACAGGGACAGGTCACTGAATTATGCCACTCCAAGTCATTGCTTCAGATGGAAGAGTTGGTCATCATTCCGCTTATGAGTATAACGCTGTAGAAATGGGTGAGGTAAGAGTCAGCCTTAGCACATGTTTCATATCCACAACCTCCAGTTCTGCATGATTTCTGAGATTTGAAAAACTAAATTCCGAAGTTTGAAAATTATTTAAAAAACGCATGGAAATTATCTATTTTTAATAATTTGTTAACCTATTTCGACATTTTAAAAATTGGGACGACTCCATGTATGGAGGGCAAATGAACATTATGCACTTAATGATCCAAAGGAGAAAAGTGAAAAGAATCACATGAGCTCTTTGATCAGATATGGATCTTCTGAAATGATCGCTCTGAACTTGGTTGAGAGCATATTGGCATCGCTTTGATGCCAGAGAAATGATGAAATCTTTCCCGCCAAAAAGAAAGCCTCCTGAGAAATCATGTACGCGAGAGGTAAGGTGAAGTTTTATTGCGGATCAGCAATGACTCAAAAGCAGGCTCAGCAGTGCTAGAGAAGGTAGCTTTGACGTGAAGAATAAGCTGAAAATTGACGTAAAAGCGTTTCCTTTGACCTTGATTGAAGCATGGAAATGAAAAAAACGAGTTAGAAGTCGGTTAATCTCACCACTGCATCTTCCTCCTTCCGCCCAAGGAACTGGAATCCGACCTTCTCTGGTTCCAGTTGTCGTTCGATCGCCCTCCAACACTAGGCGGCAACTTGATGGGCCATTAAATCCCCCATCCCTGCATCAGACTTCCCCCCTGCAGTCTACTTCTTCCAAGGCAAATTCCATCACCACTTCCTATCGCAAAAACTGTTGTTCCAATAGGTCCCGTGTTTACTCGGATAGGTCACTTTTTTGAGCACATTCCAACAGTCTGCGCTCCTTTAGAAGGAGGAAAAAGAGGACCAGGAGGGGAGGATGAGCGAAGGGGACGAGTCCTCTTCCGTCCCCACTGCCGAGTCCTGCGCCAACAGCTCCTACATTTTCGGCTACAAGGTCCCGCATCCCTTCACACCCAGCTCATGCTTAGGCTGGGGCTATAATTGGAGGAGGAGGTTGGGCGATCGGGAGGGGAGCGGAGGAAGCTGGTTCGCATCAGTCTCCCCGCCCTCAGCATCGGCAACGCCAAGGGCGCCATCAGCGACTCCATTGCTGCCGTCGTCGTTCGACACGTGCCTGCAACTTATCTATCCAGTCCTCAATGGCTCAACAGCCTCCTCGAGCTGTTTGCAGAAAGTGGGGAAGAAGCGGGCCTATTTGGCAGCCTCCTATGGCTTTGTGGTGGCCGCAGTGCTGCTGGTCTGCGCCCTGCTCCTCTTCTTCACCATCGGACCTGCCCGCTTGCGCAGTCCCCCAGCCAAGCCCCAGCTCCGATCTCCGGTACTCTCCAGGAGGCGGTGTCCTGGGGAGGAGCAAGAGAAGGGAGGAACAGGTGAACGAGGTGGAGGGGCATCCGGAGCTGGTGAGCGTGGACTACGTCCTCACTGCCATCACGGCTGGCCGGCCTAGACTCTGTCTTCTGGACACCCGACTGGGTACAGATGCCACTCCTAACCGCCGTGCCCAGCAGAAAAGAGGCTGTAGATGGAAGCGGGGCAGAGTTCCTGGCGGAGCACGTGCCCACGGCCCAGCACTTCAACCTCAGCAGAGTTCTGGCTTCGGCCAGCGGAGATCCGCTCCCTCATCCCCTCACCTTTCAGCAATACGCCCGCTCTCTAGGTTTTTGTACCCTCTGAACTTATTTACACCATTTTTCTGCCTCAGCAAGAAGAAATGAGAATCGTGCACAAATTTAGGCATCAGAAATCAATCATAAATAAATATAGCAGGTGAATGAAGAAGCCCTATGGAAAGCTGGAGCTTTTAGGGCGATGACAGACGTGTAGGCGTAGAAGAGGAGGAGTTTGTAGGGGTAGGTGAGGATTGCGTGGTGGTGGTGTACGCGAGTGAGGATTCGAGCAGGGAGCTGGGTGCGGCCACGTTTGCCTGGTGGCTCTTCCGTCTCTACGGACACCAACGGTTGGCCTCGCTATGTCCTCAGCAACTCATCCTCAATCGAATCGCTGCAGAGTGTCGCTGATGGAGGGCGGGCTGGGCGCCTGGCGCCGTGCTGGCTTCCGTCTGGAGGACGAGAGCCAGACCAGGAGCCCGCCTGCGCCCGGCAATTTCACGGTCCCTCACTCCTCCTTTGTCTTTGCAGAGGAGCTGTGCGGAGGTTTCCAGAAGTGAACTGCAGGCGGCCTGGAGGTCGGGCTGGAGTGCCGGGGCCGGGGACCTGAAGGGCGCCCAGCTCATCGACGTTCGCTCCAACTCCAGATATACAGTCTGCCCTCTCGTCATCAGCTGCAGACAAGGATGAACTGATGCTCTGTTGCCAGGGTCGCTCACGCCACCGTCTGGCCCCCACTGCAGGCCACATCCCCGGTGAGGCCCCCTGGCAAGTGGAGAGGCGAAGGGGAAAGTGTGCCTGCAGGTGCGGTGAACGTGGAGGTGGGCAAGTTGCGGCCGAATGGGGCGTGGGCGGGGCGGACGCGAGTGCTGCGTCTGTTGGCGAATGGAGGGCTGGAGGGGCAGGGGCGGGGTGAGTTGGTGGTGTACTCGGAGGGGCTGGGACTGGAGGCCTCCCAGGCCCTCTTCGCCCTCCGAAGGGCCGGCCTCCCCGCCAGCCTGCTGCTCGGCGGCTGGCTCGCCCACGCCCACCTCTGAAGCCAACACACCCCATACATTGCCAAGAGCCTGGACCCTTCAGCCTTCGCTATTCATGACTATTAATTAATGGCTTCAAGTTGTTTATCAGTGGTGCCTTTCTCCGCGGCTGCCATGCTTTCGTAAGCTTGGCTAGTCTTGCTTCCGGGGCATGCTAGTCAGGATAATTTTGTGTCGCGCCCGCCTTCCTTTCTTTCCCCGGGGGGGGTTGCTTGCGGTGGTTGTGCGTTGTGTTTTTTTTCTTCGCGGTGCGGCTGCTCTTGCGGGTGGGGGGGAGGGTGGTTCTGTTTGTTTGTTTGTTTGTTGATTGTCTGCTTGTTGTGTTTAAACGCATCGGTGAATTGAATTTTTTACGTTTGGGGGGTGGGGGGGCGGGCGCCCCCCGCCGTCCCGCCGGCGTGTGTGTGCGGGGTGGTGGTTTTTCTGATTTAATGTCTCCCCCCCAACATCCTTTTTTTTTTCTTGAAGGGGTTGTTCAAAAGCCACTAAGCAGCATAAAATCACAAAACATTTCCCGTCCCCTTTCTTTTTTTTTTTTTTTTCTCTTTTCTTTTTTTTTTTTTCCCCGTTCTTTGGAAGGGGTCCGGCTTGGCCTTGGAGGTTATGGTCTGTGAATTAATATAGTCAGTCTACAAAGGAAGTTGTGCGGCTGTGTGGTCAAGTGGCTTGTCTATTTGACTCGATTCAGAGATGACCAGGTTCAAACCTTCATTGATCCTTTTATTTTATTCTTTTATTTTTTTATCTTAAAAGTGGAAGAAATATGTGGTACCATCGGCAGACCAAAAATAATACTCCTTGTTCCCAAAAATCGATTGCCCTGAGTTTAAGACAAGAAAAATTCTCAAAAATATGTTAATTTTCCAATGAATTTGCATTATATTTTTCATTTTCGAATTTTTCCTTTTCGTTATATTGTTCAAATAAGTTTTTTTTATTCACTTTTTCTATTTATCTAATAAAATCTTAACTAAATATATAGCCAACAATATCAAATTTGTATTTTTACATTTTATACTATATTAAAAGTGGGAGAAATATCTGGTACCATCGGCAGGCCAAATGTGGGCCTCTTTTCTCCAAAATTTGGAATTGCCTTGAGTAAAAAGTCAAGGAAATACAATTTCTACTAGTGGAATCTGCTGTGTCATCTGCATTTTGTTTTTGGGCGCGCATGGAAAGAGACACTGAACTGCGCGCCAAAAACAAAATGCAACTGTCCAAGCAGCAGATTCCACTAGTAGAAATTGTATTTCCTTGACTTTTTACTCAAGGCAATTCCAAATTTTGGAGAAAAGAGGCCCACATTTGGCCTGCCGATGGTACCAGATATAACTTTATGTAACTAGACGTTATTCAAATCATTTTGGTGGACTGTATGTGGTTAAAACACAAGTGGTTGATTTATGGCTAATTTTTGAAGTTTAGAAAATTGCAGATTTTTTCATCGCCCAAATTTTACCTTGTTTCAAAAAATATATATAAAAAGGGCAGTTATTACTAAAATTTATTTCGACTTAAACCTGCATGAAATTCTAGGCCCAGCGTGATTTTTTGGTTTTATAAACCTAACGGTATTTTCTAAAGATCGTTTTGGAGATACTTGAGGCATTTAAGTTCAGCCATGCACGTGAAAAAGGCCGGCACAAAGTGGAAACCAGAAGTTTAACCAGAAGTGGGCTTTGGAATGTAATATAGAATATAGACATGACACGAAAAGAAGCAAAAATGTATGTAGCCATCGTCTAAAAAACCCTCAATGCCTTTTATGGCTCCAGTATTCTATGTCATCTTGGTCCCTATCTTTCATTTGTAACTGGGGAACGATCCGTGAGCAATTGAGAATGCCAATGAGGGAGACAACGAAGGCAAAGGGCCCTCTATCAACCGTGTCCTGTTCTTAATCAACAGCATTCTCTCAAGCTTCTTTCCAGAAGCTACATTGCGACGCCAATTTTTGCGCTTGAGATCTTCCAAGCTCCTGCTCTCCCTGTACTCCCTTTTTTAATCCCTTTTGTTGCAATCTCACCCTCTTGCCACGCCATATATTGCAACAGAGAAAACGGTCTGAAAATTATTTCGCCTAAAGCATAAATTCTTCGATGCTAATATTATTTTAGCCGCGAGCATTGTTTACGAATGTCTCTCTCACCAGCATTAGCATAAAACAGGGCTCACCAGCATTCCTTTAGCATGAAACAGGGCTAATCAGGTACATGAGCAGTAACATGAGCTCAATTTTCAGCTGCAGCAGACAGTTTCAGCCGTATTTGGAAACAGGGAAACAGGGTGTCCAATTCTAGGGTTGGAAATGTCATCACTTTGGATTTTCTCAGGCCTCCTGCTGGTGGCCTCTCTCAGCCAAGGTTAGGAACGATTTTATCTGCGCCCATTGTCCAGTTGGAGGGAAGGGGTTGGAAAGGAGACTCCAGCGAGGCTTTGAGCGATGAGTCAGCGGAGGCAGCGCTCGCCTTTCTGGACGAAATCCGCAGCGGCGATATCAACGGGGGTTGGTTCAATTAAAACTCCTTTGCCCCTCAGCTTAGTCTATAGTCGAAAGGCATTCAATGAGAACCCCTTTGCCTGTGCCTATTCTGGGGGCCTGGCAGGCCTAAACATGCCCTGTGTTGCAGAGTGCAACTGCTGCAGTGGAGAGTGCGTCTGCCGAAGAAAGGTAGGGGCTGGATGAGAGGATGTGGGATGGGTGGATGAAGATGTGCTGGGCTAGGTGGCCTACTGCGCCCGTGGCTGTCGCTGTCGCCTGCGTGTCAAGTACTTCACCACTGTCGCTCGCATAGATTGACACCGCCCTCACGCCCTCGCACCCCCCAGTCCATTACCTCGTGGAAAACATGCTCTACATTTGTCGATAAAATAATAAAAAGCATATATACCGCCAGAGTTGGGGGAAAACAGCTCGGGCGGCATAACTTCCTGTCCATCTTAATCAGATCACCCGAGTTAAATCATGTCTGGTACCATCGGCAAGCCAAATGTGGGTCTCTCTTCTCCAAAAACTGAAACTGCCAGAGTAAAAAGTCAACTAAAAACATCGCAAAAAACAGGGGCACATAGTGAATTTTTTATGATCTTGAAATACTTCTCTTTACATATCTCAAAATTTAAAATCAAGGATTTTTTTATAAATATATGTATACCTACTTTTTAGATAGTCTATACCGAGTAAAGACTAATTATGTTGTGCGTGTGCCCTGCGACTAAGCTCTTCAGTAAGGAGATACTTTCTACTCCTGGTAGAGGACAAGCCCCGACTAACTCGGTATAGACAAATTAAACAAGGTATTCTCGGCTGTTGCCAAGATGCGCGGCCTTTTACTAAGTAATAAGCTCATGCTTCGTTGCTAAATTTTCCAAATGCTATGCCTTCTAATCCAATGATACGGCTGACCATAATAACCAGTGAATTTATGCTTGTTCAAATTTTTTTTCAAAATTTATGATTGTTAAAATTTTTGAAACATCAAGATTTAAGGTTTTTGGCCATACATCGACATATAATAAATATTCTTCACAAATCCCTTTTAACAGCTTCAAGGTACCGCCTCAACAAACGTACCTGCCAAAATTGAGCTGATTTTATTGAAAAACCAGCGATTAATGGATGTTTGAATGTTTGAAACATCAATATTTTGGATTTTTGCCCACAAATCAATAAATAATCAATTTTCTTAAAATTCTTTTTCTCAACTTCAAGATGTCATCATGACAGACGTACAAGCCAAAATTCAACTGATTTCATTGAAAAACACTGGATTTATGGATGTTTGAATTTTTGAAACATCAAGATTTTAGGTTTTTGTTCATAAATCGGGAAATAATAAAAATTTTCAAAATTCCTTAAAGCAGTTTCAAGATATCACCACGACAGGGGTATATGCCAAAACTCAACTGATTTTATTGAAAAACCATGGTTTTATGCATGTTCAAATTTTTGAAACATCAAGATTTTGGTTTTTTGACTATAAATCAAGAAAAAATAAATATTTCAAAAATTCCTTTTGCCAGCTTCGAAATGTAACTTAGACGGACGTACCTGCCAAAAATCAGCTGTTTTCCTTGAAAAACAATGGATTTATGCATGTTTAAATTGTTGAAACATCAAGATTTTGGGTTTTGACTGTAAATCAAGAAATAATTAATATTTTGGAAATTCAATTTGCCAGCTTCAAGATATCACTTAGACGGACGTTCCTGCCAAAATTCAGCTAATTTCATTGAAAAACCAGTGATTTATGAATTTTCATATATTGAAACATCAAAAAATTGAGTTTTGGGTGAAAATCAAAAAATTACACCAATCGCAAAAAAACGCCCTGAGCCACCACCCAGACGGAACTTCATGCAAAAAATCAGCCAATTTCATTGAAAAACCGCGGAGTACTGGCCGCAAACACACACATATATATGTACTAGTAATATTAATCAGTGGCCGCGCTTCGCGCAGCCACCTTATGTGGATGCCTGTGAAGCACAGATAATACACATTGCATGAAAGGGAATTAGCAATTCAAGTACTTCAACAGTAATTCAAAATTTAGTTCAAAATTCTATTTTTTATATTAATTTAATCAATTTAAGGCAACAAAATCGAAGGAAATAATGAGGAAAAAAACTGACGAAAAATCTCAGGATGGCTTATAGCCCTGCTAAAACACACATAAACAGTAGCAGATGTCAGATGATGTATACATTTCGCCAGCATCATATAATTACTGAAATTGTGAATCTCCGCTTCAGTGTTTTTTCTCTCTTAGCTGGTCTCTTAAAAATAGCTTGGGCATAAAGGTGATGAAATTTATTTGATTCATCTTATCATGAAACTAGCTTGGGCCATAAGGTGGTGAAATTAAATCTGACACTCTTATCAGGAAAATATGCTTACTAAATTTTGAATTTTACTAAAGAGCTAAGAGAGCCCAGAAAATTTTCACCATTGTTTTTTTTTAAATTTATGAGAGGTTAGAGTAAATCATAAATATTTTAATTGATTTGCACAAAATCTTTGCATTTAAATTTCCATTATATGAAATTAATGTTGGTAGCAAAAACGAAAACTGGGAAAATATTAGAAAATTATTCAAAATATTTCTTTTTCATTATAATGCATATTTTTTGCTCAATGTTAACTTATGTTTAGTTTTTTTATAGCTCTACCCAAACAATAATCCTAGGGTGGCCAAAATTTCCTGGGCTCTCTTAGCTCTTTAGTAAAATTCAAAATTTAGTAAGCATATTTTCCTGATAAGAGTGTCAGATTTAATTTCACCACCTTATGGCCCAAGCTAGTTTCATGATAAGATGAATCAAATAAATTTCATCACCTTTATGCCCAAGCTATTTTTAAGAGACCAGCTAAGAGAGAAAAAACACTGAAGCGGAGATTCACAATTTCAGTAATTTCATCCACTTTGAACAGCCAAAGGCCCAAAAAACCACCAGAAGCCGAATATGTACAATGCTTTAGGATAAAGTTAATGGCCTGGTAGAAGGCAATGATGACAAGGTGGAAGCAAATGGACCCCAGATTCGTAAGTTATGCCCAAAATTACTTATATGGTGCAGAGTTTGAGGCAAAAAATTCTTAAGAATGCCCTAAGACGAAGTTGATGATGAGCTGCTTGTTCACCACGGCCTGGTAGAAGCCCATGAAGACAATGTGTAAGCAAATGGACACAAGATTCGTAATCTATGCCCCAATTTATCTATATGATGCAGTTATTGAGGCCAAAAACCCTTTAAAAATGCCCCAAGACGAAGTTGATGATGAGCTGCTTGTTCACCATGGCCTGGTAGAAGCCCATGAAGACAATGTGTAAGCAAATGGACACAAGATTCGTAATCTACGCCCCAATTTATCTATATGATGCAGTTATTGAGGCAAAAAACCCTTTAAAATGCCCCAAGACGAAGTTGATGATGAGCTGCTTGTACACCACAGCCTGGTAGAAGCCCATGAAGACAATGTGTAAGCAAATGGGCACAAGATTCGTAATCTACGCCCCAATTTACCTATATGATGCGGTTATTGAAGCCAAAAATTCTTTAAAATGCCCCAAGACGAAGTCGATTATGAGCTGCTTGTACACCATGGCCTGGTAGAAGCCCATGAAGACCAGATTTGCACATATGGTTGTTTGGTATCAAATCGTATCTATTTTTTGAGCCTGTTTCATATCTAGGCTCCAAATTAACTTAAAACATCGCCACTGGGCAGCATGACCTTTTTTAGGTTTCTTACAAAGCACCCCATAGGTCAAAAATGGTCAAAATTTTTTCTTCAAAATTTTAATGTTTTATGTACAGGTTTTGTGTAGTTTTTTGCCAGAATTCCGAATATATGCTTGTTTTTACCATCCGAGCATCCTAGAAAAAGTTATTCAAGATTTTCGATTTTTTTTTGTAATGGTCCCCCCTTATGTTCAATCAACTTTCCAACGTCAATTTCGGCATAAAGGAGGCTGAAAATCAAAATTCTGGAGGCGCCATGCCACCCTCCAGGGTCGATATACTATAGTGACGTTGAGACTGGAGCCCCAGATATTGCCAATCCCCATGCCGAGCAGAACGTATGGCGCACGGCGGACGGCGGACGGATAACGGACGGACACTTTTTTAAAAGTATTTTGGCCATAACTTTCCCAATTCTCAACCAAATTTGGCAAACTTTTTTTTTAATTAAAGCTCTGTGTCTGCTGCGTCCATTGAACCTACTCACATCTCTGTAACTTGTCCATGGAATATTTGGCAGGCAACCATATTTTCAAAATCCGTAATAGGGTTGGTCCTTGGCTAATATAATTTCTTAATATTATCTTGAAACACCAGATCCCTGAGTAGAGCCGAAATCACAAAAATTGACTTAACTCATTGGGATTTTTAAAAAAACTTATACAGAAAAATTGAAAAAATAGATGGATGATCTTAAAGAGAATTGTTATGCCTTGAATTTAAAAAAAGTCCACCAAGAAATGTTGAAAATTGATGAAGCTATGAAGTTGCAAAGTTGGAAAATGTTGAAAATGAGCACATTTTTGATAATTTCAATATTTTCTAGAATTCAGGGACAGTTGCGCCCTATTGCTAAATACTGGCCTATCCGAGCTCTATCCAAAATGGTATCATATGCCAGGATAAATGGAGAATCCAGACTGCGCGAGGTACTCCCCCAAAGTGGGGTCACGCGTATTATATAAGACTAGGTTGTGCTTCGCCATCGCCTACGGCGAATATATGGAACCAGCTACAGAAATTATCAAAGACCAGCATTAATGAGTTTTACTACAATTTATTTGGCTGACTCCCACTACCCCCCCCCTCAATGAGTTTGGCCCCCTCGGAAGACTACCTCCCCAACATCCATAGGTTACCGTTTCGAGATGCTCAACTCCTGCTACGTTTAAACCTAATCCTATGCCTAAACCTAAGCCTATGCCATCTCGTAATGGCTATGTTTTGTATTTGGGGGGGGGGGCAGTTGGAAACGATTTTTTGAGGGGGGGACAGTTGAAAAAGTTTAGTGGGGATAATTGGATAAGATTTTATACCGGGTTTTTTTTGGATAAAGTTACATTTAGGGGATGTTTGGATACGTGTTCATTTTGGGAGGAGTAGTTGAATGCTTTTAGTTGGGTGGACAGTGTGACTCAAAAATTGTTTTTATGCGTTTTAACACGTTTAACGCAATTTTAAATTTGGAGGGGGGTGGGTAATTGGATACGATTACATTTAGGAGTATAGTTGGATGTTTTATTTGGGGGGTCAGTTGGATTCGAAAAAATAGTTTTGATGCGTTTAAACATGCTTAAAGCACCTTTAACTTTGGGGGATAATTGTATAAGTACTTTGGGGGGGGGTATTTTGATAAGTTTTAATTTGGGGGGGGGGGTAGTCGGACACCAAAATAATTAGTTTTTATGCATTAAAACACGTTTGAAGCACCTTTAAATTTGAGGGCTTTAAAATTAAATGGGAATTTTTTATAATGTACAATACTGCTTAGGTGATTATGTGGGTTCAAATAGTTGTGGGGACAATCCAATTAAAAATTTGTTCAAATTAATTTTAGTTGGCTTTTTTAATTGGTTGAACTCGGGGGGGTAGAAGAGGGGTTAATTCGAAATAACAATTTGGAGAAGTATAATGGAAAGAGTTTTATTGGGCTGCATGGGTCCCGCTACACGGGTGCTCAGCTTTTTTCATGCATTAGCCTCTTTAATGGTTGACCGACTCTTTTAATTAAGGATGGCCACAACAAGTGTTACACCACCTGGTTGTCCTCAAGGGACATCAAAAATTAGGCACCCAACCAAAGGAGGCTAGGACGCCTTTAAGGTAGTCATGTTTTCTCCAGCTGCATGGAATTGTATGAATATTGAGTGCAACCTAGCCAAAATGAGTAGCCTCCCAAAACTGCGCAGTTCAAAAACATTTGAACAAGTATATGGCGCAAAGCGCAATAGGTGACCGCGGAGCACTTAGTTCTGTGGTTTCTCCACCATTTTCAAAAGTAAGCACAGATTTGGAGTCGTTATATATGACTTGTGAACAAAAAAACTCAAGTGTTTTGTTCAATTATCAGCCATTCAGCTGCTACTAATTATTGATGCTATTGTCATGCACAAAAGTTTGTCACTCATGAGGGAAAGTCTGTGGTTTCTCAACCATTTTCAAAAGTAAGCACAGATTTGGAATCGTTATATACGACTTGTGAACAAAAAAACTCAAGTGTTCTGTTCAGTTATCAGCCGTTCAACTGCTACTAATTATTGATGCTATTGTCATGCACAAAAGTTTGTCACTCAAGAGGGAAAGTCTGTGGTTTCTCAACCATTTTCAAAAGTAAGCACAGATTTGGAATTGCTATATACGACTTGTGAACAAAAAAACTCAAGTGTTCTGTTCAATTATCAGCCGTTCAGCTGCTACTAATTATTGATGCTATTGTCATGCGCGAAAGTTTGTCACTCAAGAGGGAAAGTCTGTGGTTTCTCAACCATTTTCAAAAGTAAGCACAGATTTGGAATTGCTATATACGACTAGTGAACAAAAAAACTCAAGTGTTCTGTTCAATTATCAGCCGTTCAGCTGCTACTAATTTTTGATGCTTTTGTTATGAGCAAAAGTTTGTCACTCAAGAGGAAAAGTCTGTGGTTTCTCAACCATTTTCAAAAGTAAGCACAGATTTGGAATCGTTATATACGACTTGTGAACAAAAAAACTCAAGTTGTCGGTGCAATTCTCAAGATTACAGTAGCTACAGCGCAAAAACTGTATATTGCAATGTTAAAACCTTTTTACCCAAATAAGTAATGTTTCAAATGCTCGGAAACCGGGTCTACCCCTCCAGATCTTCCTAAAATTGCATTACCTTTCAGGAAAAAAAAAGTTTGTCCCAATCCGTTGAGAATTCGCCCGTTCCCAGCATGTCCAGGAACATATACACACATATATATATATGAGGACAAAAGTTGAGTAACCTCTATAGACCGCGGAGCGGCCCTTCGGGCCGCTCCGCGGTCAAAAACTAACTTTTTCAATGTTTTAAGCATGTTCCCGTGATCGGTGCAAGCTCTCACCACCTCCATCGTGTTCCTGGCCCCCAAATTACCCAAAACCATCTTTACTTTGCCTGTAGCTGTTGTAGTTGGAGTGCGCGCCGTGTCCACTAACAGGACAGGCTCCTGCTTTATATATGGTGATACTAACAATGTGGGTAAGTGGCTGCGCTACGCGTGGCCACCTATACTTAAAGTTATGTGACAGTTAATGCCTCTTCATATCTTCCATAATTATAATCATAGCCACATAATCACTGCATCATGGCCTTTCCAGCCACTACACAGCATGACAGCCTCAAAAAACTTAAAAGATGCAAGAGTTCTTTAGCCTCAGCATAGCCTCGGCAAACGCTGATTCAACTTTGCCTTGAAGAATTACTTGATTCATCCCAAATACACCAGACTCCTGCGTAGGCCAAAAATCGAAAAATTGGCATCAGTCAATCCATTTTGTTTCAAATATTTTACTCAAAACTTTGAAAACTAACCAAAGGATTTAATGCAAAACTCTTGTAGCTTTAATTTAAAAAAAAGTCCGACAGAAAATGTTAAAAAATGGAGGATTTATGAAGTTTCAAAGTCAAAAAAGGACCAAAAATGGCAAAAATGGACATGTTTTCGATTATTTCATATTTTCAGCATTACCCATACAAAGCGTGCCCCAAAAATTATTAAAAAATTCCTCAAGATCGGTACATAGAGCTATCATATGCCATGATACAAGAAGAATCCAGGTACCCCCAAGACCCCTCCCAAAATGGCATCACGCGTATTGGCCTGGCGCAAGGGAGCAAAGCGACCGTCAGCGCCCAGGCCCTCTTTTCGACCCAGGTGTATGTTTTGAGGGTTAATGCTAGATCTTGAAATTGATAAGGGTTTTTCTCATGACATACGAATTCAATCGCTCTGATTCTTTTTTCATTGGAAAGAGCATCCTCGAATTAGTCTGTACTCGCGAGAAACTGCCATAAAGTTTACAATTTGGTGTAGAAAAATGCAAAACAAAGTGCCGTCCGAACTCCTTCCCTGCTGCTGCCCTGCTGCTGCCCTGCTGCCCTGCTGCTGCTTCGCATCTGCTAATGAACGAGAGTAGGTATTCAATTTATCCCCCCACCCCCTATCCGGTCCTTGGGCTTCAGGTATTCGTTTAAAACTCATAGCCCTTCAATTGACCAGTTTAGCATAGGCACCAGTGGTGTAGTGGTGTAAGCGGACCGGTGGCTGGTTGAAACTGGCAGGTTCAAATCCTTCTCGTGAATAAAGTTTATTTTTTGTATATTTGAAGTTGAGGAAAATAACTGGTACCATCGGCAAGCCAAAAGTAAAGATATTTTCTCCTGAAAACCGATTCCCTCGAGTTAATTTTTTTTGCATGATTATTCACTTTCCAAACTTTAGTTTTTTTTAGCTAAATGGTGTCTTATTCGTTTATGCAAAAAAAACAACAATTAGAAGAAAAAAATTAAAACAAGTCTTTTGTATGTTTAAAGTTGAGGAAATAAATGGTACCATCGGCAAGCCGAAAGTAAGCTCTTTTCTCCCAAAAAAAAACAAATGCCCCGAGTGTAAAGTCAAGGAAATTTCCCTACTACGAGTGGAATCTGCTGTGTCACCTGTATTTTGTTTGAGCGCGCATGAAAAGAGCTCTTGAACTGCGTGCGAAAACAAAATGCAGATGCCCCACAAGCAGATTCCACTCGTAGTAGGGAAATTTCCTTGACTTTACACTCGGGGCATTTGTTTTTTTTGGGAGAAAAGAGCTTACTTTCGGCTTGCCGATGGTACCATTTATTTATATAAGTTGAGGCTGCGGCCGTGCAATAAATGCGCTTTTGTGAATTGCTCACATGACTTTTGATCTGAAGTCTCATGCGCTTTTGCCTCCTGTAAGATGCGCTTATTCACCATGCGCTTTTGTCCCATGCGCTTTTCTCTTATGCTCGTATGTCTGTTTCCCATGAGATTAGATAAGATAGACACATCCTAATGCTTCGTGCGTATTTTCCATTTCATCTAGTCTATGAATCATCAACTAGATTGCAAATTAGAAATTGATGATGAAAATGGATTTTCTGAAATTTGACGAAATAGCAACAACTTGCATATTAAGAGACGTTTCACATAAGTTCTTATAGATATCCTATGGAAGGGCTGGAAAAGTGAAATTTTTGAGTTGCCCAACTTTAATAGCAGGTTTGTAGAGCTGGTTTTGCGATCTCTCTCCCGTTGGAATTTTTCAAAAATATGAATCCTAGCCCGAGATATGATCAAAAACGTAAATTCAGTCAAAACAAGTGGGGCAATTTTTGGCAAATTTTTGGATTACCGATTTTTTGGCTCCTAGAGTCAAGAAAAAGCGGTTTGTCCCAGCTTTATGCATATCAATTTGAAGCTTAGGGTTAGGCAAAGCTGATTCTGTCAAAATAATTGTGCTGAAACTGACCTGAGTCCAGAAATAACACTAAAACTGCCCAAAATTGATAAATCTGAACATTGTAAAAAATGCAATTTTTGGCAATTTTCTCAATTTTTTACTAAGAAGTGCTCCGAAGTAACCTCATTTTTGAATTTTTCATAAAATTTGCAATCTTTTGGTACCCTTTTGACATGTAACAGAAGGAGCACATATGAGCTACAGCCTTGCAAATTCGGTCACCTCAAAAAATGCCCTATGTTATAACATAGGAGGCATTGGCTATGGTAAAATTTTCCCACTAAAAAACTTCCTGCTCTTCCAAAAATTAATATAATCCAAATTCCTTTTCAGGGTTGATTAATTTAATCCTTAGATATATTTCGGTGCAAAAATATTACTGGTTGCATCTCAAACTTTCCAGAATAGGGCCCTAGTTTGACAGTGATGCCGGGTTTGGCCCTATGTTATAACTGGTACCATCGGCAAGCCAATTGTGGGTCTCTTTTCTCCAAATTTTGTAATTGCCTCGAGCAAAAAGTCAAGGAAATACATCTACTACTAGTGGAATCTGCTGCTTGGACAGTTGCATTTTGTTTTTGGCGCGCAGTTCGGTGTCTCTTTCCATGCGCGCCAAAAACAAAATACAAATGACGCAGCAGATTCCACTAGTAGTAGATGTATTTCCTTGACTTTTTGCTCGAGGCAATTACAAAATTTGGAGAAAAGAGACCCACAATTGGCTTGCCGATGGTACCAGTTATTTCTTTCACTTTTAATATAGTATAAAATGTATATATAAAAATTTTTTTTTAAATGTATGAAAAATAAATAAATAAAAATAAACTCATTGAAAAAATATAACAAACATAAAAGAATCGAAAATATATTAGGATATTAATGGATAAAAAAATAAAATATAAATAAAAACATAATGATTCAAAAAATATAACAAAAAGAAAAAATTCGAAAATCAAAAATACAATTTAAATTTATTGGCAAACTAACATATTTTTGTGAAATTTTCATGATATATGCTTAGGGCAATCGATTTTTGGGAGAAAAGAGCTCTAATTTTGACCTGCCGATGGTACCAGTTGTTTTTTCAACTTAAAGTTTCCAAAATAAAAATGATTGCCTAAAAAGGATTCGAACCTCTCAGTTTCACCCAGCCGTTTAATCGCATAGACCACTACACCACGGATGCATATACATAGCTGCTTAACTGAAGACTTATGAACAAAAGTCAATACATGAGGCCCAAGGACCCGGGGAAGGGTTGTGGGGGAAGAAATGAATACCTACTATCGTCCATTGAATAGATGCGGAGAAGAAGGAGAAGAAGAAGGAGAAGGAGAAGGAGAAGGAGGAGTTCGGACAAATGGTTTTTTGCATTTTTCACCCTAAAATCAAACGTTTTACGAAAAACTCAAAAGATAAACTATAGTCAATTCGATGTTGCTCTTTCCAATGGTGAAAAAATTAGAGCGATTGGAGCGTTCTGTGACGAGCAATCGCCTTATCAAATTTAAGATCTAGCAATAACCCTCAAAACATACACCTGGGTCGAAAAGAGGGGCTTGGCGCTGACACTTCGCTAAAGCTCCGTTCGCGCAAGCCCAATAACATAGGCAAAATTTGGTCAAAAATTTTTTTGACTTGAAATTTCTTTTTAATGCCCGAAATTCAAAGACCTGACTCAGATTGACCTAAAAATATTATATTTGTAACCACTCGTTTGAAAACTGAGACTTTTAACTGTCTTAATTTATGCTTATATCTGGTACCATCGGCAGGCCAAATGTGGGTCTCTTTTCTCCAAAATTTGCGATTGCCTTGAGTAAAAAGTCAAGGAAATACAATTTCTACTAGTGGCATCTGCTTGGACAGTTGCATTTTGTTTTTGGCGCGCAGTTCAGTGTCTCTTTCCATGCGCGCCAAAAAACAAAATGCAGATGACGCAGCAGATGCCACTAGTAGAAATTGTATTTCCTTGACTTTTTACTCAAGGCAATCGCAAATTTTGGAGAAAAGAGACCCACATTTGGCCTGCCGATGGTACCAGATATTTCTTCCACTTTTAAAATAAAATAAAATGTCTGAATAAAAATTTTATATTGTTGGTTATATATTTAGTAAGGTTTTTCTTAGATAAATAAATTAATAATAAATAAACTTATTTAAAAAATATACCAAAAAGAAAAGTTTCGAAAATGAAAAATAGAATGCAAATTTATTGGCAAACAAACAAATTTTTGAGAAATTTTCATTGCTCACACTCAGGCCAATCGATTTTTGGGAGAAAATTATCCTGCCGATGGTACCAGTTTTTTTCTCAACTTTAAATTCACAAAAATTAAAATTTTAAAAAACATATATACAGAGGCGAAAAAATATAGAAAGGCAAAAAATCTGTGCACTGGGGAGGATTCGAACCAAGCCCTCACTAGGTTAGGGGCAATCGACCAAACCACTCGACCACTGAGCCTTTTGAAACTATTGTACTAATTAAGTATTAATAATGGGACATCTAAGCCCTTCGCATGCCCAAGCCTGCCCTTTACCGTTGACCAATTGAATACCTACTATGGTCCATTGAGCAGATGCGGAGGAGTAGTAGTAGTAGGAGGAGGAGGAGGAGGAGTACGGACAAATGGTTTTGAGTGATTTTCTCTTGAGGGCCGAGAGCATGAACTTGTAGGAGGCCTCCTGCTTGTTCGTCAGCAGAGCGTAGACAAGCGGCACGAACTGCTCCTCATTCGCACCCATCATCGCCCCGACCATGTATATCTACAAATCCATCACTCCTCCCCAACACCACCTACAGCCAACCCATCAGCCAACCTGAGACCAGCCAGGAGGAGCCGTCTTGAAAGTTCTGTCCGAGCAGAAAGAAGTAGCTGTCTGCAGGATCTCCTTGGCGTCTGGATTCACGAAGGCCAGGATACGGCACTGCTTCTTCATGTGCGCACGCAGCATCAGCTCAGGCATCTGCTCCCAGCCTTCGACCTCCGGAATCACAGGACCTTCAAAAAACCAGTTGAAAACTCATCAAAACAATCCAAATTCACCAGAATCAGCCAAAAGCACTCTGCGCTGCCCTCCTACCTCCATGTTCTTCATCGTTGGAGGCAAAACAAATGCCTTGGAGTTCAGATTCTGCACAATCATACCCCATTCAAACCACAAACACACAAACGCACATACTATGTCGGGTAGAAAGTCTTCATAATTTCTTCAATACACCAAAATTTTTCACTAAAATTTCTAAACAATTTTAAAAATTTAACATTAAAATTAACTTGTCCATGACATTAACCCCATTTACAATAAAAATTTACCACAATCTAGGCAGCAATTTGAAACATGTTCTGATAAATTTGTATCAAAAATTATTAACCACATATTGCAATATAGCTGATAGAAAAATTTATAAAGACTTCCTACCCAGCACCAAACACTCCAACTAAAAGCAGCCAACCTTGGCCCGTGGGTTCTTCTCCAGCATCTTCCGAGTGAGCATCCGCTTCGTGACCTCCTTCTTTGGCATCAGCGCACCGACGTCATCATGAAGATTGTCGTAGAGCACGTTGACTGCATTGGGCACATGCACAGAAGCATCGGCCTCAATCCGCATTTATTTCTTAAAAACATCTGGCAAAGTGACATCCAAACACATCCGGCAAAGTGAGAGTTATAAAAATTAGCAAAATTCCAACATGGCCCTTGACGAGGAGACTGCCGCGGCTGCCGTGCAGCTCATCGTCAGGTAGTGGTGGCCTACAAACAACTATTCCTATCAAAAACTGTCTGGCAAAGACTGCTAAATAATGCAGCTACCCTAAAGACAAAAAAGAACCTTTCTTGTTCTGCTTCTTGGACCACGTATAGCCTGAGCAGACGAAGTTGCAGAGGCCCTTCTGCGTCAGCACCCTCTCCTGGCGGTACTTGATGTAGGCCTCGACCTTGCCTTGCACTGGCACAAAGAGCCCGATCTTCCAATTCTTCCCCTTCCCAATCAGCATACTCTTCGGCACCACGATGGCTGGTGTGTGCACAGTAGCAGGTCCCACAGGCCGACTGTAGCCCGCGAAGAGCTCAGCCGTGACGGGAACTTGCACGCCATCATCGTCGTCTGACTTGTCCTCCTCCAGGTTCTCCAGCGCCTCCTGCTCCTGCTGCTGCCGAGTCTTCCTCTTCCGCGCTGATGGCCGATTCTGGCGTCGCCGCTTCTGAGCACCAGCTGGTTGCACAGCTTCTGCTACATCCGCACCAGCTGCCTGCCGCCCATCCTGGCTCTCCAACTCTTTCCCCTGCCCTGGCTGCAGCTCCTTGGACCCTTGTGTCTTGCACTTCTTCTTGGCTGCCAAAGCTCCTGCCTCCTGCTGCGCATTGGAGCACTCGCCGACGACAGACGGATCGGCGATGTCCTTCTTCTTGCTCTTCTTCTTCTGCAAGACTGGAGGCATCTTCTTCTTCTTGGCTGCTGAAGCTTCTCCCGCCTCCTGCCCACCAGAGCACTCACCTGAGATTGGCCCCTCGAAGACGCGCTTCTTCTGCACCTTCTTCACCCCGACCGCACCCTTCTCCAGCACCAGCTGTCCGCGGGCCGTCAGCGAAGAACTCTCAGCACCAGAGGACAGCAAAGACAGCTTCCACAGAAGTTGCTTTGCCCCAGACTCAGACCACCGTGCCTCAAGCATTTTCCATTTTCAAACACAAAAACGTCCGGCAAAAATCAAAATTTTGCACCCACCTGCATTTCTGACGACTGCTGGCTGCAGCTGCGGTTCACCGGCACGCCCTGAGAGGGAGGCAGCAGACGCGACAGCTCCAGCATGCCCTGCGACATCGCAGGCTGCTCCTGCGACATCGTCCGATGCTGCACTGCCCAATCATCAGACACAACCTTCAATACTAGAGTCCAGGGAAAACCTCCAGAGTGACACAAAGATCGTTTCCAGCCTCCAAGTCCAAAATTCTGGTCCCAATTTTATTTATAACTCTACTCAAGAAATGCAAGAGTCATATTGCATCAAGACACACACAGCGCCTACTACTGTACACAACCACACCACCTCCAATTGCCTGCATAACCTACGCGCCTATTCAAACTGTATCATTGCATTATTATTCAAACAATCTTCAAATATCAATCAAATAATACTACACCAAAGACAATAATACTCTGGCAAAGGTCAAACTCGCCCAGTCCGGCAAAGTCCAACACTCCCCTCACTCCGCTCCCACAGCAGACAGCCTTCTGCACATCAGGCCAGCTGACAGCCAGCTGACATCCGCCGACAGCCCATCACCCAACTCCGACCACAGCAGCCTCCAGCGGAAGCCATGGCAGCCTTACACTTTGACACTCCGGCAAAGGTCAAGCTTGCCCAGTCTGGCAAAGTCCAACACTACCCTAAATCCGCTCCCACAGCAGACAGCATTCTGCACATCAGGCCAGCTGACAGCCAGCAGACATCCGCCGACAGCCCATCACCCAACTCCGACCACAGCAGCCTCCAGCAGAAGCCAGGGCAGCCTTACACTTTGACACTCCGGCAAAGGTCAAGCTTGCCCAGTCTGGCAAAGTCCAACACTACCCTAACTCTGCTCCCACAGCAGACAGCCTTCTACACATCAGGCCAGCTGACAGCCAGCAGACATCCGCCGACAGCCCATCACCCAACTCCAACCACAGCAGCCTGCACCGGAAGCCATGGCAGCCTTACACTTTGACACTCCGGCAAAGGTCAAACTCGCCCAGTCCGGCAAAGTCCAACACTCCCCTCACTCCGCTCCCACAGCAGACAGCCTTCTGCACATCAGGCCAGCTGACAGCCAGCGGACATCCGCCGACAGCCTATCACCCAACTCCGACCACAGCAGCCTCCAGCGGAAGCCATGGCAGCCTTACACTTTGACACTCCGGCAAAGGTCAAGCTTGCCCAGTCCGGCAAAGTCCAACACTACCCTAACTCCGCTCCCACAGCAGACAGCATTCTGCACATCAGGCCAGCTGACAGCCAGCGGACATCCGCCGAACCCATCACCCAACTCTGACCACAGCAGCCTCCAGCGGAAGCCAGGGCAGCCTTACACTTTGACACTCCGGCAAAGGTCAGGCTTGCCCAGTCCGCCAAAGTCCAACACTACCCTAACTCCGCTCCCACAGCAGACAGCCTTCTACACATCAGGCCAGCTGACAGCCAGCGGACATCCGCCGACAGCCCATCACCCAACTCCAACCACAGCAGCCTCCAGCGGAAGCCATGGCAGCCTTACACTTTGACACTCCGGCAAAGGTCAAGCTTGCCCAGTCCGGCAAAGTCCAACACTCCCCTAACTCTGCTCCCACAGCAGAAAGCCTTCTGCACATCAGGCCAGCTGACAGCCAGCGGATATCCGCCGACAGCCCATCACCCAACTCCGACCACAGCAGCCTCCAGCAGAAGCCAGGACAGCCTTACACTTTGACACTCCAGCAAAGGTCAAGCTTGCCCAGTCCGGCAAAGTCCAACACTACCCTAACTCCGCTCCCACAGCAGACAGCATTCTGCACATCAGGCCAGCTGACAGCCAGCGGACATCCGCCAACAGCCCATCACCCAACTCTGACCACAACAGCCTGCAGCGGAAGCCAGGGCAGCCTTACACTTTGACACTCCGGCAAAGGTCAAGCTTGCCCAGTCCGGCAAAGTCCAAGAAGCCAGACTACCTTAGCGCCCCTCCAGCAAAGACCAGGACCACTCGCATTCCCAGCACTCAG
>JASANA010003407.1:0-19437 GCA_030248095.1 Ptycholaimellus sp. GST1_10 | reverse complement strand
AGCCTGTCCTGTCCGTAAGCACGGGGCGCGCCATGAGGGAAGCTTCTGGTGAGAAGGTGAAGGTGTTTTTGGGTAAATCAGGGTCAGGGAAGCCGATTTTGAGTTATAGAGCTTGCTCCGATCGTGGGAACATGCTTAAAACATCGAAAATGTGGCTTTTATCAATGTTTTGCAACTGCGCAGTTTTGGGACTCTACCCAATCTTACCAAGTTTTGGCCATTACACATAAATATTCCCAAAAAAATAAGCCTCGAGCCTCTTTGGCAACCTAACCCACTCGGGTTGGGTGCCTAATCTTTGAAGTCCCTTGAGGACAGCCAGGTGTTTGCTGTTACATTCACTTGGTGTGGCTGTAATTTGGCCACTGGGTGGGGGGATCCTCAAAAGAGTCGTTAGACCAAAAAAGAGGCTAATGCATGAAAAAAGCTGAGCACCCGTGTAGCGGGACCCATGCAGCCCAATTCTCCCAAATTTAAAAATAGGCTAATGCATGAAAAGAGCTAAGCACCTGTGTAGCGGGACCCATGCAGCCAAAATACAATTTCTCCAATCCTTTTGCCACTTTGCCTTCTTCAATCATCAGATTGCCCCCCCCAGCCATTTGCACCTTGTGGCCTCCCCCATTCGTTGGCCTCTATTTCTACAAATACATTGCTAATATCTACAAATCCTTGTTATCAAATTTTAAGTGCCACACCAAAAACTTTACCACCACAAACCATCAAAAAACAATTTAATTTTATCAGTCATCGTCTCAACAAATAGTCTAAAATAGATAATATATATATAAACAAACAAATGGTCAGGCATCCATTTTGGTGCATCAATTTCAAAAATCGGGGTCCCAGATGCACCCACGCAGCGGGATCCACGCAGCCCAGATGCAATTCCTATAATCCCAACCATTTGCCTTCATTTGACATCCCACCCAACCATTTGCCATCACACCATCTTGCCCCTTTAAACCTTGTGGCCACCCCCATTCTTTTGCCTCCTTTTCTGCAAATTAATCCCTGTTATCAAATTTTAATTGTGTTGCCAAAGACCTTTATATAATTTTTTTCGATTTTTTAATGGGGTAACTGAAATTTTTTTTTATTAAATTCGACTAATTTTTTATGGTTTTGGGTCAATTTTGGTGGATAGATTTCAAAAATCGGGGTCACAGTCTCACTGATGCGGTAAAAGTTTGAAATATTGGAAAACCTCCAAAAATCACAAAAAATGTCCACTTTCGCCAGTTTCTGGACCACGCACAAGTATGCACACCGTTTTAAACCCCCAATATAATGTTTTCTGGTGGCTTTTTAATAAATACAAATTGTATTAAATGCCCTTATGCGGCAGTATCAGCATAATTTTGTTATTTTTTTGTTATTTTGTTAAATATCCCCCAATGATAATTGAGTTCATTTATTGCCCTAAAATATTTTTGGTACAAACATTTTCATCAAAATAAATAACTCTCTCCTCCCAACCCAACCTATCCTCCCATGTGGGGTGGTGGATGCCAGATGCTTTTACAGGCCTATTTAGGTTCACCCAATCCTCCCATGTAGGGCGGTGATGCCAGATGCTTTTACAGGCTTATTTAGGCTCACCCAATCCTCCCATGTAGGGCGGTGGATGCCAGATGCTTTTACAGGCCTATTTAGGCTCACCCAATCCTCCCATGTAGGGCGGTGGATGCCAGATGCTTTTACAGGCCTATTTAGGCTCACCCAATCCTCCCATGTAGGGCGGTGGATGCCAGATGCTTTTACAGGCCTATTTAGGCTCAACCAATCCTCCCATGTAGGGCGGTGGATGCCAGATGCTTTTACAGGCCTATTTAGGCTCACCCAATCCTCCCATGTAGGGCGGTGGATGCCAGATGCTTTTACAGGCCTATTTAGGCTCACCCAATCCTCCCATGTAGGGCGGTGGATGCCAGATGCTTTTACAGGCCTATTTAGGTTCACCCAATCCTCCCATGTAGGGCGGTGGATGCCAGATGCTTTTACAGGCCTATTTAGGCTCACCCAATCCTCCCATGTAGGGCGGTGGATGCCAGATGCTTTTACAGGCCTATTTAGGCTAAACCAATCCTCCCATGTAGGGCGGTGGATGCCAGATGCTTTTACAGGCCTATTTAGGCTCACCCAATCCTCCCATGTAGGGCGGTGGATGCCAGATGCTTTTACTGGCCTATTTAGGCTAAACCAATCCTCCCATGTAGGGCGGTGGATGCCAGATGCTTTTACAGGCCTATTTAGGCTCAACCAATCCTCTCATGTAGGGCGGTGGATGCCAGATGCTTTTACAGGCCTATTTAGGCTCACCCATTCCTCCCATGTTGGGCAGTGGATGCCAGATGCTTATACAGGCCTATTTAGGCTCACCCAATCCTCCCATGTAGGGCGGTGGATGCCAGATGCTTTTACAGGCCTATTTAGGCTCAACCAATCCTCCCATGTAGGGCGGTGGATGCCAGATGCTTTTACAGGCCTATTTAGGCTCACCCAATCCTCCCATGTAGGGCGGTGGATGCCAGATGCTTTTACAGGCCTATTTAGGCTCACCCAATCCTCCCATGTAGGGCGGTGGATGCCAGATGCTTTTACAGCCCTATTTAGGCTCACCCAATCCTCCCATGTAGGGCGGTGGATGCCAGATGCTTTTACAGGCCTATTTAGGCTCAACCAATCCTCCCATGTAGGGCGGTGGATGCCAGATGCTTTTACAGGCCTATTTAGGCTCACCCATTCCTCCCATGTTGGGCGGTGGATGCCAGATGCTTTTACAGGCCTATTTAGGCTCACCCAATCCTCCCATGTAGGGCGGTGGATGCCAGATGCTTATACAGGCCTATTTAGGCTCACCCAATCCTCCCATGTAGGGCGGTGGATGCCAGATGCTTTTACAGGCCTATTTAGGCTCAACCAATCCTCCCATGTAGGGCGGTCGATGCCAGATGCTTTTACAAGCTTATTTAGGCTCACCCAATCCTCCCATTTAGGGCGGTGGATGCCAGATGCTTTTACAGGTTTATTTAGGCTCACCCAATCCTCCCATCTAGGGCGGTGGATGCCAGATGCTTTTACAAGCCTATTAGGCTCACCCAATCCTCCCATCTAGGGCGGTGGATGCCAGATGCTTTTACAAGCCTATTAGGCTCACCCAATCCTCCCATCTAGGGCGGTGGATGCCAGATGCTTTTACAAGCCTATTAGGCTCACCCAATCCTCCCATCTAGGGCGGTGGATGCCAGATGATTTTACAGGTTTATTTAGGCTCACCCAATCCTCCCATCTAGGGCGGTGGATGCCAGATGATTTTACAGGTTTATTTAGGCTCACCCAATCCTCCCATCTAGAGCGGTGGATGCCAGATGCTTTTACAGGCCTATTAGGCTCACCCAATCCTCCCATCTAGGGCGGTGGATGCCAGATGATTTTACAGGTTTATTTAGGCTCACCCAATCCTCCCATGTAGGGCGGTGGATGCCAGATGCTTTTACAGGCCTATTTAGGCTCACCCAATCCTCCCATCTAGAGCGGTGGATGCCAGATGCTTTTACAGGCCTATTAGGCTCACCCAATCCTCCCATCTAGGGCGGTGGATGCCAGATGATTTTACAGGTTTATTTAGGCTCACCCAATCCTCCCATGTAGGGCGGTGGATGCCAGATGCTTTTACAGGCCTATTTAGGCTCACCCAGGCCTATTTTCAGCAGATTTTTTTTTTCACGTAGTATGCCAATAGTCGCCGTAGGTGACGGCGAAGCTCAACCTAGTCCATATATATAATAGAGGAGCCTGTCTTGTTAGTAAGCATGGGGCGCGCCATGAGGGAAGCTTCCTGTGAGGAGGTGAGAGTGTTTTTGGGTAAATCAGGGTCGGGGAACACGATTCTGAGTTATAGAGCTTGCGCCGATCGCGGGAACATGCTTAAAACATCAAAAAAGTCAGTTTTTTCAATGTTTTGGAACTGCGCAGTTTTGGAAGCTACCCAATTGAGCAAAATTTCAGTCATTAAAGATAAATATTCCCAAACAAATAAGCCTCGAACCTCTTTGGCAACCTAACCCCACTCGGGTTGGGTTCCTAATCTTTGAAGTCCCTTGAGGACAGCCAGGTGTTCTATTCACTTGGTGTGGCTGTAATTTGGCCACTGGGTGGGGGGATCCTCAAAAGAGTCGTTAGACCAAAAAAGAGGCTAATGCATGAAAAAAGCTGAGCACCCGTGTAGCGGGATCCATGCAGCCCAATCAATCCATTTTCTTTTCAAATGTGTCGCCATCAATCAGCACTATACTTTGTCTCCTTTACCTTCCAATAATCAATTGTCTCCATGCTCCATTCCAATTTCCAATCTACAAAGCAAGAAACAAACCCTCAACCTATTTGCCTACCCTTACCTGCTTCATTCCAGTCCCCAAGCCCTTGCCGGCATGCTACATGCAAACCCTTTGACACATAACAAAAATTTGTCTTTGTCCTATACCAGATCGCCATGCCCCATTCAAACTCGAAATCTTCACATCATGCATTAAACAATATCTGAAAATCGTTGTTTCCATGCTCCAAAAACCTTGGTTCTTTGCTCCATACCAGCCTCAAAGCTCACCAAGCCGTTTGAACCCCCCCCCCCCACCCCCAGCGGTTGGTCTTGGATGGCTGACCACAAAACCATAAAACCAAAAAAGTGGATATCAAGTAATCAAAGTAGGGCGGTGGATGCAGGATGCTTTTCCTCCCATGTTTCAGTGGATATTCAAGTAATCAAAGTAGGGCGGTGGATGCAGGATGCTTTTCTTCCCATGTTTCAGTGGATATTCAAGTAATCAAAGTAGGGCGGTGGATGGAGGAGGCTTTTCCTCCCATGTTTCAGTGGATATTCAAGTAAGCAAAGTAGGGCGGTGGATGGAGGAGGCTTTTCCTCCCATGTTTCAGTGGATATTCAAGTAATCAAAGTAGGGCGGTGGATGCTGGATGCTTTTCCTCCCATGTTTCAGTGGATATTCAAGTAATCAAAGTAGGGCGGTGGATGCAGGATGCTTTTCCTCCCATGTTTCAGTGGATATTCAAGTAATCAAAGTAGGGCGGTGGATGCAGGATGCTTTTCCTCCCATGTTTCAGTGGATATTCAAGTAATCAAAGTAGGGCGGTGGATGGAGGAGGCTTTTCCTCCCATGTTTCAGTGGATATTCAAGTAATCAAAGTAGGGCGGTGGATGCTGGATGCTTTTCCTCCCATGTTTCAGTGGATATTCAAGTAATCAAAGTAGGGCGGTGGATGCTGGATGCTTTTCCTCCCATGTTTCAGTGGATATCAAGTAAGCAAAGTAGGGCGGTGGATGCAGGATGCTTTTCCTCCCATGTTTCAGTGGATATTCAAGTAATCAAAGTAGGGCGGTGGATGGAGGAGGCTTTTCCTTCCATGTTTCAGTGGATATCAAGTAAGCAAAGTAGGGTGGTGGATGCAGGATGCTTTTCCTCCCATGTTTCAGTGGATATCAAGTAAGCAAAGTAGGGCGGTGGATGCAGGATGCTTTTACAGACCTATTTAGGCTTGCCCAATTCTCCCATGTTTCAGTGGATATTCATGTCAATTTAAAAATTATAAAAGCCTAGCTAAACTTTAGTACATGAATCCCCATAAGATATTTGAGTGCAATTCTTCTAGCTGGTTCCATTTAGTCGCCGTAGGCGACGGCGAAGCTCAACCTAGTCCAGTATATGCAAGCTAAGCCTTGTCTGTTACCAATGCACTTCGCGCAGTCCCATTTTTGGGTTTTTGCAGTTAAATCGATGCTTAAAGGGTAAATCGGGGCTGCCTAACTTGAATTTTAACTGCACTGGGTTGCCAGATGCCTTTTAACACCTCGAAAATGGCAATTTTGTTCAATTTTAAGCCATTTTTCGGGCATTGTAAATCTGCGCAATTTGGCCAGTTATCCAACGAAGTGAGCTTTCAGGGATCATTAAAGATGGCAGTGAGTGTTGCAAATCCCAGCTGCCGCATCCAATTGGATGTATCCAGGCTATTTGACAAATCTGGAAGGAAGCTTTTAGTTGCTGAATGTGGAAAGGGTCAGCAATTGAATTCCATTGAATGCCTACAATTTTAGTGAAAAATTCATTGCCGTTTTTTGTGCAAAGAATTGACTGTGCATTAAACCTTGAAAGTTTCAAAATGACACTGAACAGTAAAACTAAGTAATTGAAACTAAACTATGCTTTGGAGATTAATTGTAATCAATTCAGTTAATTTTAATTAATTGTTCTATTTTTAATTAATCATTGCAAGCATAGATTAGCTGAAAAAGATATGTAAATATGAATTCGAATAAAAAAATTATTTAAATTTAAGTTAATTTTTAAAAAGATCTGAAAATCTGCTCAAACCGCTTCCTCTATAACGATTGAATTAAAAAAATAAAAAAATAAATATTGAAAAAAATGAATGATAAGTTAGTAAGCTTAAAAATTTAAAAAGATTATTTAACCAATAAAATTATAATAAAGTGGCGATAGCCAAAGAAAACCAAAAAATCATTTGGGATAATTTAAATATATAAATTCAAAATATAAATCAACAAAAATACCATAATTAATAAAAGAAAGTTATGATGTGCGCCGCAGGCCCTCCCAACCTTGTCCATATATATAATAGAGGAGCCTGTCCTGTGGGTAAGCATGGGGCGCGCCATGAGGGAAGCTTCCTGTGCAGAGGTGAGAGTGTTTTTGGGTAAATCAGGGTCGGGGAGCACGATTCTGAGTTAAGCAGCTTGCACCGATCACAGGAATGTGCTTAAAACATCAAAAACGTGAGTTTTTTCAATGTTTTGGAACTGCGCAGTTTTGGAAGCTACCCAATTGGGCCAGATTTCAGTCATTACACAAAAGTTTCCTTACAGGTTAATAGACCAGCATATCTTACAGGCGTACAACCTCATGTGGGTTGTATGCCTAATCTTTGAAGTCCCTTGAGGACAGCCGGGTGTTTGCTGTGCATTCATTTGGTGTGGCTGTAATTTGGCCACTGGGTGGGGTTCCTTAAAAGAGTCGATGGACCACAAAAGAGGCAGAAGCATGAAAAAAGCTGAGCACCCGTGTAGCGGGACCCATGCAGCCCAATTACATTCCTCCAATCCATTTGCCCCCCCACCCTACCATTTGCCTTCTTCTCCATTCCCCCCAGCCGTTTGGCCTCCCCCATTGTTAAACAAATCCCTGTCATCAAATTTTAACTGTCATGCCAGAAACCTTAAAGGGAAAACACCATGGGTAGACACCATCACCGATCCCACTCATTTTTTCTTCTATGATAGGTGTTAGCATTTTAAGCTTGCCAAAAGGACTCTGTTCCAGAAATAAAAATTCTCAAAATTTTATATGCTACAACGTGGGGGAGGGCTGCAAATGAAACGAAAAAATTCATAACTAAAATATGCCGATGCCGCCGCATTAGGCCGCTTAACACAATTTGTATTAATTAAAAAGCCACCAGAAAAAAATATGTTGGGTATTCAAATCAGAGCGGAAAGACGCGGAGGGGCCCGAAAACTGGCAAAAATAGTCATTTTTGGAGGTTTTTCCAACATTATCTTAAATTAAAAATTTTTTCGCAATCAGGACCCCAATTTTTGAAATGTACACCCCAAAATTGACCCATAAACGAGTCGGTTGACCAAGAAAAGAGGCTAATGCATGAAAATAGCTAAGCACCCGTGTAGCGGGACCCATGCAGCCCAAATACATTCCTCCAATTTGCACCCCCCTACCATTTGCCTTCTTCTATCACCAGATTGCCCGCCCCTCCCCCAGCCATTTGCCCTGTTCAACCCATTTGGCCTCCCCATTCGTTTGCAAATTAAGTGGTAAACAAATCCCTGTTATCATGCCAAAAACCTTAATATAATTTTTTTCCGATTTTTTAATGGGGAATAAAATCATGAAAAAATATTTTTTTCTTAAATTGGATTTATTTTTTATGGTTTTGGGTTTATTTTGTTGCATAGTTTTTAAAAATCGAAGCCCCAGTTGCGGTAAATATTTATAAATTATGGAATGTTTGGAAAACTGCCATTTTTGCCAGCTTTTATGCAAGTATGCACAGCGTTTTGAATCCCCAATATAATTTTTCTGATGGCTTTTTAATAAATACAAATTGTATTAGGCGGCCTAATGCTCAGCATTATTTTGTTATGATTTTTTTGTAATTTGGAGCCCTCCCCCTAATGAAATCTTATCCAACTATCCTCCCCTCGAATTTAAGGATACTTTAAACATGTTAAACCGCATCAATACTAATTTTTAGAGTTCAACTGTCCCTCAAAAAGATCCAACTATCCCCCACAAATGAAAATTTATCCAACTATCCCCCACATATTAAAGGTGCTTTAAACCTATTTAAACGCATCAAAACTTTTTCGATTCCAACTGCCCCCCCCCCAAAATCATCCAATTATCCCCCCCCCAATGAAAAGGAGCTTCAAACATATTTAAATGCATCAAATTGGTGTAGTGATGTAAACGATTACTCAGCAGGATGAAACTGGTAGGTTCGAATCCTTCTCAGGCATTCATTTTAATTTTTGTGTATTTAAAGTTGCCCTGAGCATTAGCCAAGAAAATTGCTAAAAAATATATTAGTTTGCAAAAAAATGTGCACTGTATTTTCATTTTCAGCCAATCCTCCCATGTAGGGCGGTGGATGCTAGATGCTTTTACAGGCCTATTTAGGCTCACCCAATCCTCCCATGTAGGGCGGTGGATGCCAGATGCTTTTACAGGCCTATTTAGGCTCACCCAATCCTCCCATGTTGGGCGGTGGATGCCAGATGCTTTTACAGGCCTATTTAGGCTCACCCAATCCTCCCATGTAGGGCGGTGGATGCCAGATGCTTTTACAGGCCTATTTAGGCTCACCCAATCCTCCCATGTAGGGCGGTGGATGCCAGATGCTTTTACAGGCCTATTTAGGCTCACCCAATCCTCCCATGTAGGGCGGTGGATGCCAGATGCTTTTACAGGCCTATTTAGGCTCACCCAATCCTCCCATGTAGGGCGGTGGATGCCAGATGCTTTTACAGGCCTATTTAGGCTCACCCAATCCTCCCATGTAGGGCGGTGGATGCCAGATGCTTTTACAGGCCTATTTAGGCTCACCCAATCCTCCCATGTAGGGCGGTGGATGCCAGATGCTTTTACAGGCCTATTTAGGCTCACCCAATCCTCCCATGTAGGGCGGTGGATGCCAGATGCTTTTACAGGCCTATTTAGGCTCACCCAATCCTCCCATGTAGGGCGGTGGATGCCAGATGCTTTTACAGGCCTATTTAGGCTCACCCAATCCTCCCATGTAGGGCGGTGGATGCCAGATGCTTTTACAGGCCTATTTAGGCTCACCCAATCCTCCCATGTAGGGCGGTGGATGCCAGATGCTTTTACAGGCCTATTTAGGCTCACCCAATCCTCCCATGTAGGGCGGTGGATGCCAGATGCTTTTACAGGCCTATTTAGGCTCACCCAATCCTCCCATGCAGTGTGTGCCAAACATGGTCCGACCCTGCGAACGCGAACGGGGGGCTCGTTCGCAAGCCCGTTCGCAAACCCGAACCTGCCAAAGTGCCCAAACGGGGCTAGTTCGAACCTAACGGGGTTAAACGGGGTCAAACGGGGTCAAACGGGGGTATTTTTGCGAACATGCCCCCAATTATGCTCATTTTTGCCCCAAAAATGTCTGGAAATGACGTATTTTGAACAGGCGCGTTGTGGGGCATCTCCAGGGCATGCACCACTACGGTAGATGAGGCAATGCCTGGCCCCTGGGCTGGAGGGGAGGCTGCAAAATCATTCGTGCTCTAAGTGTCCAGCCCTCCGCCTCCGCCCTCAGAGAAGCCCTCGTCTTCAGCCTACTTCAGCCCCAGTCAAGGAAGACCAAGGAGAGCCAGGATGCCGATGCCAGCGGGTCGCACCACGGAGATGCGGCTGGGTCTCCAGAAGATTCAGGGCAAGTTGATCGTCGAGGCCCTGGAGATGGAGGAGGGAGTGGCGCACGAGTGCCTGGAGGTCCTCGAGAACCTCCTCCGCATGCTGCGCGAGGAGGACGCCGAGCGCCAACGCATCGAGGACAAGGACGAGCCCTTCTCTCTTCTCAAGCACCTACCTCCCACCGGCACACCCCCCGTCGCCAAGTCCGAGGACAAGGCCAGCCCCACCAGCGACCAGGCCAACAAGGAGGACAACCCGGCCAAGGAGAACTCGCCCCCGCCGCCCCTCCACCGCCAGAAACGCAAACTGGGTCCTTCCTCTCATCCCTTTCCTCCTGTTTTGCGCCGCTGCGCTGGGAAGGAGGGCTCGTTGTGGCGTCGAACATGCTGCCAGAGGACTGGTTGAAGGAGGATGAGTCATCGGAGTCGTAGTCCACAACTCGCTGGCTCGACTGGCTGGGTTGCTCTTCTTCTCGCAGACGGTGCTGACTCCCCGTGGCCAGGATGGACTGAGCCCGTCTAGGCGTAGGCGGTGGTGGACGTCGAGGAGGAGGCCCAGGAGTGGCCTGAGACGATCGAAGCGGAGGACGAGAAGACTCCTTCTTCGAGGACTTCACTCGTCCCGCCCCCAACTGCGACTGCTGCCCACGCTCTCGCTGGGACATTTTTAGAATTCAGCTGAAAAATGGATCTGAAACAAGGTCCAATTAGAGCCAGAAACGCGCCTATGCACACTCAGGCATAGGACACACAGCATAGTGTACGTAGAGACGCGCCTACAGTAATTCCCCGCCTTACCCTGACTCGCAGAAAAAAATGAGCAAGTTCGAACCTAACATGGTCAAACCTGCCCTCGTTTGGCAGGTTCGCAGGCCCGTTCGCATACACCCCCGTTCGCAGGTTCGCAGGCCTTTTTTTGCGAACGCGAACGCGAACGGGACCCCCCGTTCGCAGCCCGTTCGCAACATGACGCACACTGCTCCCATGTAAGGCGGTGGATGCCAGATGTTTTTACAGGCCAGAATCTCAACCTCAACCTCAACTTGCAGCCATTTTTCCCCAATTTTATGCCTTTTTGAGTTTTTTTATGAATTTCAACAGATTTTTTTCTGCAAGTATTATGCCAATAGTCGCCGTAGGCGACGGCGAAGCTCAACCTAGTCCATAATATAAAAGCTGAGCCTTGTCTGTCCCACAGACATTCGGCGCAGGCCCAATTCAGTAGCTGCGGGGAAAGTAAAGACATTTTTGGGTAAATCAAGGGCGTAGAACGCGAATTTGAAATATCTGCAAGGATCCAAGCACGGGAATGTGTTCAAAACATCAAAAATGCGAGTTTTACCAATGTCTTGGATCTGCGCAGTTTTGTGCAGCTACCCAATTGGGCGATACTGCACTCAATAAAGAAGTTCTCATGCAGGTGGCCTTATTGATGCCCCACTTTGGCAACCTAACCCCGCTAGGGTTGGGTGCCTAATCTTTGAAGTCCCTCGAGGACAGCCAGGTGTCTGCTGTTGCATTCATTTGGTGTGGCTGTAATTTGGTCACTGGGTGGGGTGGGTTTTCAAAAGAGTCAAAAGACCAAAAAAGAGGCTGATGCATGAAAAAAGCTGAGCACCTGTGTAGCGGGACCCATGCAGCCCAAATTCTAAATTAGCTTGCAGTTTGTCTTAAATTTCTTGCAATCAGAAGATATTTATTTGACTTAGATTTATAGATCAGAAGACTTAGTCTTTTTGGGAGAAAAAAAAATTCAATTTAGGCTTGCCGATGGTACCAGATATACTAGAAGACAGCCACAGATTAATGCAAGCAGGTAAAAAACCAGTAAAATCTTCGGCATTTCTGGAAAAATGCAAATAGTAAATAAACCAAAGCAATTAAACAAATCACCAAAAACTATGATGTGCGCCGCAGGCCTCTCCCAACCTAGTCCATATATATAATAGAGGAGCCTGTCCTGTGGGTAAGCATGGGGCGCGCCATGGGGGAAGCTTCTGGTGAGGAGGTGAGAGTGTTTTTGGGTAAATCAGGGTCGGGGAACACGATTCTGAGTTAAGCAGCTTGCACCGATCACGGGAATGTGCTTAAAACATCAAAAAAGTAAGTTTTTTCAATGTTTTAGAACTGCGCAGATTTGAAAGCTACTCAATCAGGCCGAATTTCAGTCATTAGACATAAATTTTCTGCACACTTTGCTCAACCAGACTATACATTGGGCAAGCTGACCTTACCTAGGTTGGCTGCCTACATTTTGATGTCCCTTGAGGACCGCCAGGTGTTTGCTTCTGCATTCATTTGGTGTGGCTGTAATTTGGCCACTGGGGGGGGGTATCCTTAAAAGAGTCAGTAGACCAAAAAAGAGGCTAACGCATGAAAAAAGCTGAGCACCCGTGTAGCGGGATCCATGTAGCCCAAATACATTCCTCCAAACAATTTGCCACCCCCCCTACCATTTGCCGTCTTCTATCACCAGATTGCCCCCTCCAGCCGTTTGCCCTGTTCAACCCCTTTGGCCCCCCATTCGTTTGAAAATTCAGTGCTAAACAAATCCCTGTTATCAAATTTTAACTGTCATGCCAAAAACCTTAACATATTTTTTTCCGATTTTTTAATGGGGTGTAAATCATGAAAAATATTTTTTTCTTAAATTGGATTTATTTTTTTGGTTTTGGGTTTATTTTGCTGCATAGATTTCAAAAATCGGGGCCCAGATGCGGTAAATATTTATAAATTATGGAAATATTGGAAAACTGCCAAAAATCTCCAAAAATTGCCATTTTTGCCAGCTTTTAGACCACACACAAGTATGCACAGCGTTTTAAACCCCCAATATTTTTAATAAATCTTATCCACCTATCACCCCAATGTTAAAGGAGCTTTAAACCTATTTAAATGCATCAAAACTTTTTCGATTCCAACTGCCCCCCCCAAACCTATTTAGGCTATTTAGGCTCACCCAATCCTCCCATGTAGGGCGGTGGATGCCAGATGCTTTTACAGGCCTATTTAGGCTCACCCAATCCTCCCATGTTGGGCAGTGGATGCCAGATGCTTTTACAGGCCTATTTAGGCTCACCCAATCCTCCCATGTAGGTCAGTGGATGCTAGATGCTTTTACAGGCCTATTTTGGCTCACCCAGTCCTCCCATGTAGGGCGGTGGATGCCAGATGCTTTTACAGGCCTATTTAGGCTCACCCAATCCTCCCATGTAGGGCGGTGGATGCCAGATGCTTTTACAAGCCTATTTAGGCTCACCCAATCCTCCCATGTAGGGCGGTGGATGCCAGATGCTTTTACAGGCCTATTTAGGCTCACCCAATCCTTTCAGGGTGGGCCTATTTAGGCTCAAATATTTGTTTTCAATTAAATTTTAGTAATTGTGTTTTTTCCTTTCTCTAGCTGGTTCATTAGAGTCGCCGTAGGCAACGGCGAAGCTCAACCTAGTCACCATATATAAAGCAGGAGCCTGTCCTGTTAGTGGACACGGCGCGCACTCCAACTACAACAGCTACAGGCAAAGTAAAGATGGTTTTGGGTAATTTGGGGGCCAGGAACACGATGGAGGTGGTGAGAGCTTGCACCGATCACGGGAACATGCTTAAAACATTGAAAAAGTTAGTTTTTCAAATGTTTTTGAACTGCGCAGTTTTGGGAGGCTACTCATTTTGGCTAGGTTGCACTCAATATCCATACAATTCCATGCAGCTGGAGAAAACATGACTACCTTAAAGGCGTCCTAGCCTCCTTTGGTTGGGTGCCTAATTTTTGATGTCCCTTGAGGACAACCTGGTGGTGTAACTCTTGTTGTGGCTGTAATTTGGCCACTGAGTGGGGGGGGCATCCTTAATTAAAAGAGTCGGTCAACCATTAAAGGGAGAGTCAAGAGAATGCAAGTGTCTCCGATTGGGATGAGAGTTTCTCTGATGATAGTAGGCTGCGGGGTGAGTTTGCAATGAGTATTCGTTTTGCTTGAAGCCGTTTGGAAATTCTTGGAGCAAGGCCTCAAAATCGTCATTTCTAACAATAAGAAATAGAATAAAATTTAATCAAGCAGAACAAATTCAATGCTATTTATTAGTTAACTGAACGAAACATTGGCCAGGTGGGTAGGAAGGTCGTGGAACTGATAGAGAGATCTGAGTCATTGTCGAATTCCAAAGAAGGCTAGAAGCCATTGTAGAAGCCAGTGACAGCAGGAAAACACTATGAAAGTGTTTTGGGGGACTAACAGGGGCAGCATTCAATTATTTGCTAAAGGTAGACAATTCTTTTTACTCGCTTAAGGCTTCTAAAATGTGCAAACCATTGCTGTTGATGGGTCTCTATACATAATTGCATTGAAACATCAGCTTTCTGAGTAGGTCGAAATGTAGGGACCAGTCACATTTTGGGCTGCGCGCAACACAGCGCAACGATTTTGCTTGTTTTTTTTGGCCAAATATTTTACTTGTAACTATATGCAGCCGCTGTTGATGGGAGAAAATGGGAGAAGACTTCCCCGATTTTTGATGAATTTTTTTACACCTTTGCCTATGCTACAACGTGTAAATCTTTGGAAATTTTTTTCTGAAAATTTTACATCAAAAGTAAAAAAACGGC
This sequence comes from Ptycholaimellus sp. GST1_10, assembly GCA_030248095.1. Taxonomy (NCBI): domain Eukaryota; kingdom Metazoa; phylum Nematoda; class Chromadorea; order Chromadorida; family Chromadoridae; genus Ptycholaimellus; species Ptycholaimellus sp. GST1_10. Next base: position 4,855 of record JASANA010003407.1, on the reverse strand, counting down.
TTAAGAGCGCAAGTTTACTTTAATATTCTGTAGCCATGAAAAAAATATTGAAGTGATCTGAGATGGGTTGCATTCTCTTGACTCTCCCTTTAAAGAGGCTAATGCATGAAAAAAGCTGAGCACCCGTGTAGCGGGACCCATGCAGCCCAATAAAACTCTTTCCATTATACTTCTCCAAATTTTTATTTCGAATTAACCCCTCTTCTACCCCCCCGAGTTCAACCAATTAAAAAAGCCAACTAAAATTAATTTGAACAAATTTTTAATTGGATTGTCCCCACAACTATTTGAACCCACATAATCAATCACCTAAGCAGTATTGTACATTATAAAAAATTCCCATTTAATTTTAAAGCCCTCAAATTTAAAGGTGCTTCAAACGTGTTTTAATGCATAAAAACTAATTATTTTGGTGTCCGACTACCCCCCCCCCCCAAATGAAAACTTATCCAAATACCCCCCCAAAGTACTTATACAATTATCCCCCAAAGTTAAAGGTGCTTTAAGCATGTTAAAACGCATCAAAACTATTTTTTCGAATCCAACTGCCCCCCCCAAATAAAACATCCAACTATACTCCTAAATGTAATCGTATCCAATTACCCACCCCCCTCCAAATTTAAAATTGCGTTAAACGTGTTAAAACGCATAAAAACAATTTTTGAGTCACACTGTCCACCCAAGTAAAAGCATTCAACTACTCCTCCCAAAATGAACACGTATCCAAACATCCCCTAAATGTAACTTTATCCAAAAAAACCCGGTATAAAATCTTATCCAATTATCCCCACTAAACTTTTTTAACTGTCCCCCCCTCAAAAAATCGTTTCCAACTGCCCCCCCAATTACAAAACATAGCCATTACGAGCAGTGATGGGTAAACGTTAAAAAAAACGCGATTTTCCGTTTACATCCATTTACGTTGAGTTTGTCCATTTTTTCCTGCCATTTGCGTGCATGTAGTTTTCCATGCGTTTAGTGAGATTTTCTAGTTCCATATGTTTACGTTTACAAGTTGCATTTACCCATGATACGTTTTTCCTTTTTTCGAAACTGGAGCTTTTCTGGGAGACTTGAAGCAGAGAACATGACAATTTGAGACCAAAAAACAATGTCAAATGAAGGACAATGCTAGCTACAGGCCTACAGCTCTCGAGCAAGATGAATATTGGCCTGAAGAACTAATTCAGCCTGGACAGAATGTTCGGAGAGGCGATTCCTCCAGCCATTCAACATGAGACCCATCAGGGAAAAGATACGCTTATCTACCCCCATTTCACAGGTGCTCTACAACACCTCTAAGAGTGTGCAGAAAATGCGTAATCCTCAGCCAACCTCATTCAGGGGTGTAGATAAAAGCTGCGCAGTTTGTGTACTCCCAGCAAAAGCGTCCACAGCTTCTTTCATTGAAAATTTAATTTTTACTGGCCCAGCACTAAACTCCACCGCCAACGCCATCAAAAGGCTGCGCAAGATATCTTCATACATTTTTCTGGAGTGAGGATTCAGAGGCAGAAGGGTGAGGAAAGCCATAATCACACAAAAGGTGTCAGCCATGGAAGTGACCTTGTCAGCTGGGACCAGAAAACGGCACCTTCTCTTCTCTTCTCACCTGTGTGTAGAACTGGGGCTAAACGTATCATGGGTAAATGCAAAAATTCAAGTTTTGCATCTATTTACGTTACGTTTTTTACCATTTTTAAAATGATACGTTTTTTTTCCATGCGTTGCTTTTTTCCGTTTTGTGATGCAAAATGAGGATACGTTTACGTATACGTTTTCCGTTCGTCCCGTTTACGTTTACCCATCACTGATTACGAGATGGCATAGGCTTAGGTTTAGGCATAGGATTAGGTTTAAACGTAGCAGGAGTTGAGCATCTCGAAACGGTAACCTATGGATGTTGGGGAGGTAGTCTTCCGAGGGGGCCAAACTCATTGAGGGGGGGGGGTAGTGGGAGTCAGCCAAATAAATTGTAGTAAAACTCATTAATGCAGCCGGCTTTTTATTACCAATATTATAAGAAATTCTGGTCTTTGATAATTTCTGTAGCTGGTTCCATATAGTCGCCGTAGGCGACGGCGAAGCTCAACCTAGTCTTATATAATACGGGTGATGCCATTTTGGGAGGGGTCTCTGGGCTACCTGGATTCTTTACTTATCCTGACATACGATAGCTCTATGTATCAATCTTGAGGAATTATTTAATATTTTTTGGGGCGCGCTGTGTATGGGTAATGCTTAAAATATGAAATATTCGAAAACGTTTCGATTTTTGCGATTTTTGGCTATTTTTTGACTTTGAAACTTCATAACTCATCCAGTTTTTAACTTTTTCTGTCGGACTTTTTTTAAATTGAAGCTGAAATAGTTTTAATTTAGGCTGCATATCTTGTTTTTGAACATTGGTTGAATATTTTGGTCAAAAACCCAAATGAGTAAAGTCAATTTTTGAGATTTCGGTATACTCAGGAATCTGATGTTTAAAAAATGGTAGTAATAAGATGGCATCTATCATGGATTGCGCCACAGCTGCGCCACATTAACGCCACTGCGCCACATTGATGCATTATTACTGAAATGGTGAATCTCCGCTTCATTGTTTTTCTCTCTTAGCTGGTCTCTTTTTAATGCTTGCAATAAAAATAGCTTGGGCATAAAGGTGATGAAATTTATTTGATTCATCTTATCATGAAACTAGCTTGGGCTATAAGGTGATGAAATTAAATCTGACACTCTTATCAGGAAAATATGCTTACTAAATATTGAACTTTACTAAAGAGCTAAGAGAGCCCAGAAAATTTTCACCATTGTTCTTTTTTTAAATTTACGACAGGTTAGAGTAAATCATAAATATTTTAATTGATTTGCACAAAATTTTTGCATTTAAATTGCCATTATATGAAATTAATGTTGGTAGCAAAAACGAAAACTGGGAAAATCATAGAAAATTATTCAAAATATTACTTTTTCATTATAATGCATATTTTTGCTCAATGTTAACATTTGTTTAGTTTTTATTTATAGCTCTACCCAAACAATAATCCTAGGGTGGCCAAAATCTCCTGGGCTCTCTTAGCTCTTTAGTAAAGTTCAATATTTAGTAAGCATATTTTCCTGATAAGAGTGTCAGATTTAATTTCATTACCTTATGGCCCAAGCTAGTTTCATGATAAGATGAATCAAATAAATTTCATCACCTTTATGCCCAAGCTATTTTTATTGCAAGCATTAAAAAGAGACCAGCTAAGAGAGAAAAACAATGAAGCGGAGATTCACCATTTCAGTAATTTCATCCAATTTGAACAGCCAAAGGCCAATAAACAGCCTAACGCCCAATACAATGCCTTAAGATGAAGTTGATGATGAGCGGCTTGTACACCATGGCCTGGCAGAAGCCCATGAAGACAATGTGTAAGCAAATGGACAAAAGATTCGTAATTTACGCCCCAATTTACCTATATAGTGCAGTTATTGAGGCCAAAAACCCCTTAAAATGCCCCAAGACGAAGTTGATGATGAGCTGCTTGTACACCACGGCCTGGTAGAAGTCCATGAAGACAATGTGTAAGCAAATGGACAAAAGATTTGTAATCTACGCCCAAATTTACCTATATAGTGCTGTTATTGAGGCCAAAAACCCCTTAAAATGCCCCAAGACGAAGTTGATGATGAGCTGCTTGTACACCATGGCCTGGTAGAAGCCCATCAAGACAATATGTAAGCAAATGGACAAAAGATTCGTAATCTATGCCCCAATTTACCTATATGGTGCGGTTATTGAGGCAAAAAACCCTTTAAAATGCCCCAAGACGAAGTTGATGATGAGCTGCTTGTACACCACGGCCTGGTAGAAGCCCATGAAGACAATGTGTAAGCAAATGGACAAAGGATTCGTAATCTACGCCTCAATTTACCTATATGGTGCTGTTATTGAGGCCAAAAACCCTGTAAAATGCCCCAAGACGAAGTTGGTGATGAGCTGCTTGTACACCATGGCCTGGTAGAAGCCCATGAAGACCAGATTTGCACCTATGGTTGTTTGGTATCAAATCGTATCTATTTTTTGAGCCAGTTTCATATCTAGACTGAAAATTAACTTAAACCATCGCCACTGGGCAGCATATCTTTTTTAGGATTATTACAGTGCACGCTATAAGTAAAAAATGGTCAAAAATTTTTTTTCACAATTTTAATGTTTTATAGACAGATTTTGTGTAGTTTTTGGCCAGAATTCCGAATCTGTCCTTGTTTTTTCCCTCCGAGCATTCTAGAAAAAGTTATTCAAGATTTTCGGTTTTTTTTGTAAGGGTCCCCCCTTACGTTCAATCGATTTTCCAACCTCAATTTTGGCATAAAGGAGGCCGAAAATCAAAATTCTGGACCCACCATGGCACCCTCCAGGGTCGATATACTATAGTGACGTTGAGACTGGAGCCCCAGATATTGCCAGTATGCCTCCCGGTCAGAACGTACGGCGCACGGCGCACGGCGCACGGCGGACGGATAACGGACGGACACTTTTTAAAAAGTTTTTTGGCCATAACTTGCCTAATTCTCAACCAAATTTGGCAAATTTTTTTTTTAATTAAAGCTCTGTGTTTGCTGCGTCCATTGAGCCTACTCACAGCTCTGTAACATGGCCACGGAATATTTGGCAGGCAATCATATTTTCAAAAGCCGTAATAGAGTGTGTTGGTCGCTAAGAGGGGACCGTGCTTCCGCTCCGCTCGCACGGCCCCAATCTTCATTTATAGATGAAATGAAAGTGAAATTGGTATGAAAATTTTCGCATCTCATATTAGATGCAAAATTTGATTTTTAGAACAAGAGGTGAAAATTGAAAAACTCATGG